>CM031241.1:756598440-756746268 GCA_018340775.1 Taxus wallichiana var. yunnanensis
TGTAAGACTCTTGAAATAAGTTAACATCACCCTCATGTGTCATTTGGGCTAGGGGAATTGTGCTCATTTCATAATCATCTGAAGTCATTTCTTTGATGGGTTTGAAAACCTTCAACCTGACTACCTCTATATATTGGTTACCTGAGGCACCACTAAAAAAGTGAGAAGCCTCTTGAGCCAATCTTCCTTTCTTCTATTTGACCATCAAGGTGATAGATGAGAAATTAGGAATGGTCACATGTTACATTGTGAGCTTCAGATTGTGATCATCTCTTATACCAAAGGAAATATCTCATTTGTTTTCGGCTCTGCAGTTGGAAAGATTGCAACCTCTTGCTCCAAATGGGAAGGAACATCTTAACTAGTGGGGCCAATGCATTGCGGTAAAAGAGAAACTTGGATCTTGTTGCAAGGCTAAGAGGTGTGTTGGGTCAATCTCCCCTTATTCTATATCAACTACAAGATCCTCCATTGTTCTCACTTTCTTATGCATTCTCATATAGCAAGGAGCCTCAATTTCCACCTATTTTTTCGATTTGAGCTTTCTCATGACTTGAGCCAAACTAGGAGCTTTGTCTTTTCCCTAGAAGAAGAATGGTAATAAGCTTATCTTTGGAGGAAGAAGGGAAGTTTATGGATGAGATGAGTGAATCCCTATTTTTCCTATACCATTCATTTGACCTTTTGATCATCGCCTTCATGCATTCTTTGATATATCAAACTTGCAAATACTCCAAACCACTTGGGGAGAGGAAAATCTTTCACTACCGGGTACTCTGGATCATACATTTTAGTGTCATCCTCTTAAACACCATCTTCATACCATTTGAATGCAATTTTTCTCATTTTCTCCATCATTATCCTCTTGTGATCATGTTCTTGTACTTCAAAATCATCAACATAGTTCACCCAAAAATCTTCAATTTGAGGGACATGATATAGATCAGTAGATGAAGGGTGTTTAGATCCTCTTGGATGTCAAAATATGCCATTGAGGTATACAAGTGCATGTTTATAGGAGACATGGAAACTTCCATGTTGGTAGCCTCATGAGCACTCTTGCAAGAGAAAATCCCTAGTGAGATAGGGAAAGCAATCAAATTCTTCTTTTTGTTCCTCACTTACGATTGATATGGAACAATTTTCTACAAAATTCAATGAGCATGATCTTATCTCTTTGGTAGCGTGGAAGTATCCATGGATTAAGTTCAAAACCCAACACTCATATATATGAGAAGGTTGAAAATTTAATGAAGTACGATCCATACCTTCTTACTAGAGCCATAACATGTGTAGAAAATCTTGAATGTGGGTTTCCCTCCAACAATCTGACAACATACATTGTGAAATCATCATTCACCTTTGTAAAGTGTTGATTGTTCTCTTTTAGGACCAAGTGCGATATACTTGTCGTGACATGAGAGCCTTTTGGGAAACATTTTGTGCAAGTGTCAGGTCCCTGAATGGTCTTGTGTTTTCCAAGGCGTAGACCAGGTACAAAGTCATGAAGAACTTCTTGGAAGATGGAAATTGAAGTAATTAGCGATGCAAGCTATCACTAATGGTTTATACCCACTCAATCATCTATTTTTCCTCTAGTATTTTGAGAATGAACAATGCCATCCAGTCTTAGAAGTTGCTCGTTCTTTCTTCTCCCATCACTCGGCTTAGGAGAATGATGGCATTGAGAAAGCCCTCATGGAATTCATTTTGAGAAAGAGTCTTAGGCACACGAGAGGGATTCCTCCCTTGCTTTAACCATGAGCTAAGGGTGAGGCTTTGAAGGTATGATTCATCTTGGACCAATCTCTAATTATAACCTCCTTGGTGATCAATACCATGTTGATCCCTTTTGGAATCTGCATGCCTTAAGATATTGCCTTCGAGGTAAGAACTATCAAGACCAAGTTTTCATCAGCTCTTATTGTTCGGGTGTTTAGATCGTAGTGATGGGAAAAATCCAACACCAACTCTATGATTTGAAATGACATGGGATGGCTACCAACTGTGTATAATCCACTCATGAAAATATTTTCTTCCACGGTCTCTCTTGGTTCACCCAACATTCTAGCTTTCAGATCATCTAGGTCCATGTGTGTGACATCACTATCACCTACACTAGAGTACTCCAATGAAAGTGTCAAAACATGCTCAAGGCCAAAAATTTTGAACTTCGTGTTGGTAAAATGCAACAATATAGGTCAAAGCCAAGTGGTAGTGAACTTTTAACACTTGAAACATAAAGGAACGATAACTAGATCATACCAAGCCAAGAACACATATGCTAATTAAACACCATGATCTATAAGATGAAATCAATTTACCAAAATAACTTTACATAAAACCTTTGCAAATAAATGAGAAGCAATATCATATATTATTATGGAACTCAATGCAATAGATTGAGAATGGGCCTTGCTTAAATAGGCAAGGAATAACAATCTAAGAACCAGATTGGTCGTAGATCAAGCCATAAATCAAGGAAATAACTAGTCATAAAAGAACTAGTCAAGACCATAGATTTAGGAGAGAACTATACATCAAGGATCTAGTCAATACCATAGATCTAGGAAAGAACTAGTCAAGACCATAGATCAAGGAAAGAACTATACCTAACAACTAGATAATATCTCCTAATATCTAAATAAATAAAAATAAATATCCACACACATAAGCGGGTGAGGATAAATACAATAAAGGTAAATAATGTACCTAGGTGAACATGAGCTAAGGTAAATACCTACTCTAATTAGAAACCATTTTTTATTTTAGACCATAGTTCTAGGAGTTTTTATTTTGGGAAAGGTTACTTTTTTTCCTTGGAATCGGTGTAGTGGGATTATCATCATGCTCAAGACTCTCATAGATATTTCATGGCCATTTTCAAGAACTTTTTTTTTTTTGAAAGTTACGTTTTTTCTTTTTGATTTTTGTTGTTGAGGTTACCTAGGGAGAGGGCCCTAGCCCTTTGTGGCATCACCATACCACACTTGGCCGTGGAACCATTTGAGGATGGAAATTTAAACTCTCAAATATCCCATATATTAAATGAACTTATCGTGGTGCTCTATCACTAGGGTATCCAAACTATTCTTAGTAGGTTTCCTTAACATGGAGCAGATTTGAACCTTGGACTTCCCAATTACTAGTGAAACCCAAGAACTATTACACCACTACTTGTTGGATAAAATTGGTTTGGGATAACTCTCATGCTTTGTAATGCTAGAATGCCTCATCAAATTGAACATAGATTCATGCCTGACCCTAACCCCCATCACATTGACCACCGAGTCGACTTGGCACCAGTCGAGACCCACCTCCATCACCAAAAGCAACTAACCCACCCGAAAATCAATTGTTAACCGAGTAATGATGAGATATAGGTGGACAGCTCGAGGAATGGAACCCAAGACCTCCCACATATAGCCCACATTGCAGACCACTAGGGTAAACCAGATGAGCTTGCTTTTTTATTTTTCACTCTTTTACTCTTTTTGTCTTATGTGCCCTAGTTTTCCATTTTGGGGTTTGCTTCTCTGAAAGGTTTTGATGTTATGAGATATTTTATATTTATAGAAAGTATGAGCATTTGGTACTTACTATTATTATCATTTAGTTTTCCACACCTTAGTTTTCCAAAAAATGAACATTTTTGATATGGGTTTTTTCTCTAGATGTTATATTCAGATTTTCGGGTCAAACCGCCTTCTAGATCAATGGGAAACTAAAGAAGAAGATGTATTTAAAGAAAGTTGTAGGGGTTTTCTTCCATTAATAATCTTGAAAATATTGGTATTTTTTTTTTTCATTTTAAAGGTGCCTAGGAGAGGAAGATATGGTGAAAATCTCATTGGAATCTGACTACATGTTTGTGAGATACAAATTATTAATGGTTTTTGGTCATGGAAGCTTTTGGAGCAAAATGGGCATGGTAGCAGCTGAAAAAGCAATGGTTTGGACATTATTGCAGAAATGAAGCAGTTGAAATGGAGATGAAATGAATAAATGGAGAGATGGAAGCAATGGAAATGGAGTTTTAAAGTTCTTTCCGCAATGAGGTTCACAAACGCACGAAGAGGAAGAAACACAACAATGGGTTTTTGCAAATTTTTAACTTTTTAAAATTTCTTTGGCTTGAGTGCAATTTGGTGTTCCATTTTTCCCAAGTGTTTGACACATATGGTGCAAAAAATTCTCCTCACCCTGAGCATGAAAAGTGGCATTGTGAGATTGACTAGAGAGGAGAGTGAAAAAACACTTAAAAACACCCAGGTGGCAAATCTGGGTCATATGGGTGACCAGGGAAGGGGATAGGCTTGGATGAATTTTTGTGTCCCAACTTTCCCAAGGGTATGGGTACATTTGGTGTAAGAAAATGTGCTTGGATATTGGCTTGAAAAGTGACGATGGTCATTGGGCGAGGCGAGAGAGAGAGGGAGCTGAAAATAAACCCGCGAAGCACCTTCTATGGTCGAGTGAGGGACCGGGGGTCAATCTTAGGGTTGGGAAGATTTTTGTCCCAAAATTTCCAAGATTTTGTGATAGTTGGTGCAAGAAAATTCACCATCATCTAGTGAGGACAAGTGGCACTCTGGGATTTGATGATGAGAAGGGTTGAAAATGAGAGCAAGGGGGCTAAACTACCTTGCTTAGGCTCAACTGAGGTCACATGATGGTCCAAGGGGCTATCTGGGGGTTGGGAAAATTTGTGTCATAAATTTCCCAAGGGATAGGACATTGGGGGCAAGAAATTTTTCTCATACCTAGGAGTGACATGTGTCCATCCAAAAAATGATTAAGTCCTAGAGCATACCTTGGAGAGCAACTTGTCGGCAACATAACTTGAGCATCCAGAGGTATTTTTAAGAACTTATTTATATTATTTTGACTAAAAAAACCATTTATAGAAGGATGGAATGGGTCAAATGCCTTTATTATGCCTGAAACCTCATAAAATATAGGATTTTTCTCTCGGGATCATAGGTTGTGCATGCTGAAAATAGTCTGTGGGAAAAATTTCTTATGTCTTGTGAAAAATGTGAAACCACCATCACTTAGGGATATGAAATACCTTTCAAAGTTTTATTTTTGACCTCCAAATCCTTACGGATCTCTTGAAATCACTTCCCAAAGCTCAGGGGTTGTTTTGTACTACAAGCTCCTTCACCCTCCAAGACCCACTTTTGTTAAACTTGTCCCTAAACCTTTGAAACTTTCCAAAATCTTCCAAAATCAGTTGCACAATGTTCTTAGATCCTTAATAATTCTCCTCGATGTATTTCTACTTGCAACTCCACTCTAATTGGTGTGAACCATGTCTTAGAAAGGCTAGAAATAACCATTCCTAAGTCTCTTAAAAGCCTGTCTTGAAATTTATCATCTTGGAGAACTTGAATGAACTTGTTTTCCCTAAATCACCTATGGAAAAGGTTGACACAACATATAAGACCACTTGACAAGGTAGGAGAGGATCGATATATGGGATGGACTAACCTGGAGGGGTTTCGGGAAGGTTTATAATGAAAAAATTTGACACTAGGGTATAGTTGTCCTACTTTTAAGTGAATTTTTCCCTTGCAAAAACACAAGAAAATAAATGGATCTCACTTGGGAAGCATTCTGGATCAAATGAAGTGAGGACAAGATGAGAAGGAACTCCAAAATCTTAGTTCATAAATATGACTAATGCCTTATTAATTGGGCTTTATAAAGCCACTTTGAACAACAAGATATAGACTAAAAAGGAGTACACACAAACACAATAAGAAGGAAATGCAACACACTAAAAAGGAAAGACACACACAAATGGAAAAAAGGAAACACACATCCAAATCACCTATGGTACAATGAGGGGGGAAACCTACTTTCACTCTTTCTGTATAATTTTAGATATATCCCATTGCGGGGAAACTCCAAATGTTTTCCATCCAGATAAGAAAGGTAGAAAACATTTTCTCCACATGTCTCATGGATCTGGAATGGACCGAGCCACAACGAGTCCAATTTCCCATTACTTCCATGTGGTTCTCTTATTTTGTCCCAAATCATGACAAGGTCTCCAAATTTGAATTCTATGGCTTTGGCCTTCTTGTCAAACAACCTCTTGACCTTCAATTGAGCACTTTGATTCGGTCCACCACCTTGAACATGTCTTCCTTGAGTTTATCGAGAAATAAAATCCTTTTGTTAATGGCATCATGATATTTCTCATCTTCCACTGCTTGAAGTAATTTGAGTACCAAGATATCTATTATGACTCGAATCTCTTCCTTGATCTCATAGAGCAATTAGAATGGAGACATACCAATTAATTTCTTTGGATTTATTTTCTCCCACAACACCTCATATAGCTTTTTGTGCAAATTCTTTTGATTTTCATCTACTAAATTGCGGAATATGGTCACAATATTTTAATTACTTGATTCATCTTGACCATTTCCTTGCGGGTAATAGTATGATAAGTGTGACAAATAAATTCCATAGCCATAGAAAAATTCAGCCGAGATTCTCTAGAGGAGAAATATGTGGCATTTTCCACCATGATCTTTTGAGGTATACCAAAATGAACAATGAGTTCTCCTTGAGGAAGTTGCACCTACTATTTTCATATTGGCTTGCTTTTGCAGGGATGACATCTACCCACCTTTTGAAATAGTCGATTGGTGGTTAGCATGTATGTATAACATGCTTGAGTGAGGATTTAGAAATCCAATGAAATCTAGTCCCCACTATTGGAATGGTTCTTCAATCACCATTGGCTTGAGAGGAAGCACAATGAGTTGTGGTTTCTTGATGAATTGTTGACATGCCTCACATTTAGAGACCCATTCTTGGGAATCAGAAACAAAGTGGGCTAGTAGTACCAATCCCAAAGGATTTTATGAGTTGTTACCATCGTAAAGAGGTTTCCTCCACATGCTTGATCATGATATGCCTTCAACAATTTATCATGTTTCTCCTTAGCCACACACCTCAAAAAGTAACCATCGAGTCCCCTCTTATAGAGTGTATGGTTCCATATGACAAAATTTTCTTCTCTTATATTGAGATATATCTTTTGTTTGTGATAAAGGTGAGGAGGGCACTCACCATAGGTAGGAAGTAAGCGATTTCTGCATACCATTCATTTATTGTGCTTATGAAGAGGACTTGAGGCAAGTCCTTGCTGACACATTCACAACACAAAAAATTCTCCTTATAATTTTTTGTCACGAGTGCATCATCCTCTGCAAGCAATCTACACAACCAATTTCCTCTTATTAGATTAGAAGGCTTGATCTCTAAATCATATTCTTGAATTCTCACCACCAAGTTTCCTCTTTTTTTCTTGGATCTTGTTTAGTGAGAATGCACTTGATGGATGATGTTGGAACCATTACCAAAGTGTGGGAGTTGAGAATGTACAACTAAAGTTCTTCATTTCTTTGACCACAACATAGGCATGTTTCTCCAATTGGTTATATTTCAGCTCATGGTTCTTCAGAGGTGAGCTCACGAAGGCAATGGGATCTTCAAGACCTTATTCATTCTTTATACCAAATGACCGATATCGTGTGCTCTAAAGCATAACAATACAAGATGAAATCTTTATCAAATTTTGTGTGCACCAAGGTGGGAGCATTTCTATTGCTTATTTTATCTCCTAAAATTTCATTTTTCCTTCTTTGTTCCATTTGAAACTAGCACGTAGCTTCATCATGATGTGTTATGTGTTTTGTCAACATGGAAAAGTTTGGGATGAAGCACCAAAGAAAGTTGACTTTGCTAAAGAAGGAATGTACTCCATTTTTTCTTGTTGGTAGTGACAATTCTTTAATGGCCTTTTTCTCTCTGATTAATTTTTCCTTCCTTATTCACAATGTGAAAATTGAGTTTTCCTTTAGTTACCCTAAAATGCATTTCTTAGGATTCAGGGATATCCCATGTTGCATACATCTGATGAGTACTTGTTCAAGGTGATGTATATGGTCTCCTCACTTTCTTGAGAAGATTGTGAGATCATCCAAGTAAATTACAATACAATTATTTAAGTATTTGAATGCTAAACCCATCGCCATTTATAAATTTTCTCCCACATCGATCAAACCAAAAGGCATTCTAGTGTATGAAAAATTACCTTAAGGTGTCATGAAGGTTGTCTTGGTTCTATCTTCTTCTGCTACTTCTATCTAATTATACCCTAATAATCCATTGAGAAACGAGAGAATTTTGGACCATGTGACCACTTACAAGATGTGATCCATGATTGGCGAATTGGGTAGTTTTCTTTTAAAGAGGCTGTGGTTTAGGTTGTGAAAGTCCACACAAATCCTTATCTCTCCATTTTTATTTTACACTGAATAATATTCCCTACCCACATGGAGTGGTGGATAGGAAAGATGATTCTTGCATTTAGCATATTCAATAACTCCTCCTTGATAGTATCAACTATTTTATATTTTATAGCCGTTGTTTTTCCTAAAAGGCTTAGCTTCTAGATTTAGTGGAATAAAATCATGTAATTTTTCGGGTAAAGGATTTGAGCTCATCATAAGTATAGGCCAAGACATCATCATATTTCTTCAATAGCAAGATGAGTCCTTCTTTTCTCTTCAAGAGAGAAACATTTTCCATATTCACCATTATGGGTTTCTCTGAGGTGCCAATGTTTTCTTTCTCAAACTTCATTTGTGCACCTTGATGATTCTTTTGATATTTCTTTGATGAATTGATCATGATTATCAAAAAAATCTTCCAGTAACACTAGGCCTTTTGGAATTTTTTTCCTTTGATATTTGTTACTCCATCTCAATAAACTCCTTCAATTCCTTCTTTATCTTCTTTTACCACTAACTCCTAATGTGGATTTTCACTTCCTTCATAGAAGAGACTTATGAAATTATCTTTCTGCTCCAAGAAGGTGAGAATTTGATTGTCGTCATTGAAAATTTTCCAATGGTTCACATTTTTGCTTGCACACTTGGTCTGAAAACCATCTCGATAGTCACCTTTTCCTTATTGAAAGATGGATGTGGGGTCACCAACAATTCTTAAACAATGAGTGACTCTACCTTTTCATTTAACTCACGGAATGGCTTCATGGAGAAAGCATCAAAAGATTCAATACAGTCCCAAACTCTATTTCTATAGTGCATGAGTCTTGGGTTTTGACTTGATAATGGTCTCTTACTTGCTTGACTATCACTTCAACATCTCTAAGACACTTGAGCTTTTTATTCCATAGACTTGGTGGCATCCATTTTTCGATGAGTAGAGCCTCGTACTCTGTATTTTGTTAGTATTTTCAAATTACAACTTGTATGAAAATCAAAGACTTCACTCGAGGGAGAGGTAAAGACAATGGCAGCTCCGGATCCTTCACTTGAATGACTTTCATCAAATTCCATGGTCCAAAGATGATCTTCTTCATCTTGATGAGGAGTGGAAAGCTTTCATCTCTTTCAAATGTGAGGAAATAGTTCCCCATCCCACTATCTTGGAACATGATGTTTTCTCTTGGGTCTTCCAAAATTTGAACTGTATATTTCATTTTTCATACGGGAGTAACTTATTCATTTCCCCTTTCATGGGAATGGTTATGAGGACCAATCCATCCAATTTCCCCACCAAGGTTCTATAAATCTTCTACTCAAAATCATACCAAAGGATGTTGGGATATCTGCCACTAATATTATGAGCAACACCTTCTTGTCTAGGAAATTATGTCAAGGCCACTTGTGCATCTTTGATCCTTCTCACTAAAGGCACTTATTTTGACTTCATAGAATAACAAGAGCCATTTTTACATGTCAAAGTAAGTCCTAAGGCATTGGCTACTTTGATGGGCATGACATTATCGAGAGGCTTTGGAGTCTATAATACATTTATTTAATGGATATCCTTTGATTAGGAGGGACATGTAGAAGGGTTCTACCTTATTGGTTTTATATCCACTTAGTGTTAACATGTTCTATGTAGGGAGTGTAGGTGGTGTTGGCAGTAGGACCTTATGATTGGGATTCATAGTGTTGGATTTTGGGCTACCATTTCTGAACAATGTCGATGAACCTCTTGAATTGGTTTGGGTGTGTTTGAAAATATTCAATCTCATTAATCTAAATTTTGATTTTGTTTGCATGTTTGGTGTAATCGAATGGAGATAAGGTGGGTGAACTTGATGTTCCAGGGATAATGGAAGTTTTGCATTGTGAGATGGTGCTACCTTGGGAGCTTGAGCACTCTTGGTGGATGAGGTGGTAGGTTTAGAAGGAGTGGATAACTTTGGTTGAGCCTTAGGAGATTTTATAGTACTAGCATTAGGTGAAGGATTAGATTTAGAAGTAGATTTTGAATTAGGAGAAAACCATAGGACTTACTTGTTATGACAACTAGCTTCTTGCTCGCTATCAGGTCTGGTTTTCCTTTATTAAATCCATTGATGGTGGAAGTGGATACCCTCTCCTGATTTTTTTCTTTGGAACTTCTGTTAGAGGATCCTCCTTCTTCTTCTTTGACACAACATCCTTGGAGGGAGCTCCATTTTTAGACTAGGAACGGGTGAACACTTTGCACACGAGAATCTTGGTGCTTCATCATCATCATCATCCTCACTCACTAAGTGGTACTCAATTAGACTATTATGAGCATCACCATCAACCTCTTAAATCTCAAGAACATTCCCTTCTTCATTTATTCTTCTTCTTTTGTATCTTCCACATATTCTTCTTCATTTGGTTCTTCTACATCACAATGTGCCATTTATTGGTGGTGCCTTAAGGGAAAGATCCTACCAGGAGGTGGATCTATCCTTGGCCTATTTGGGAGATTGGTATTCTTTGGCACATTTCTCATGGTGGTTTGAGAGAGTTTCTTCTTGAGAGAAATTATATCATTGGTAATTTTTTGAATCATGGGGTTTTTGGGAGTAGATCTATAACTCTAACCTTTTTTTTCCATTCAGGTTCTTCACTTTTCCAAATAAAATCATATCATCCTACATTTTGATGGCGTATTCTTAAGCTTCTTTCAAATTTCTAGGATAAGACCTTCTAAGAATAAACCCAACTTCAGGTAGTTGAGCACTTATAAAGAATATTTTTAAATTATTGTCTGAGGGAATGGATTTAAGAGGTATCCTCTTGAGCACTCTATTGTATCTTTATGAAATCCTTGTTCCTTCATTATATTCTTTCTTCATATGTACTAATTAGACCAAGAGTTATCGGAAATATTCTCAGACTTGAATCTATCTTTGAAGAAAGTTCTTATATCATCCCAAAAATGATTGATCTTGCTCTTAGGAGGTAGAACCATTCAACCACTTTGTCTTGTAAGGACTCCATGAAAAATATGACAGATACATATTCATGTTCAACACCCAACACACCACAAGCGGTGATGAAGGATGTTAAATGTTCCTTTGGGAGTTGTAATCCATCTCCCCTAAAATTTGGAAATATTTTCCTTGAACCTCATGGAAGATCATGGATAGGTTATGGTAGTGCAAGTGGGCATGTTCCCCCATCATAGAACTATAGGTTGAGGTCTCTCTTTGTCACCCATTAAATATTTAGCTTCCGATTCGATTCTTTCTCTTGTTTCTACTCTAGTTGCGGTTCTCACTTCTTCTCTTACTTGAGCTCTCATTTCTTCTTTGATCTTGCTTCTTATTCCACTCTTCCTCGAAGCTTCTTCTTTATTTTCCACATTAGTAAAGTTTTCAAAATATTTACTCATATTTGGAAACTTTTTGTTCAATGGGTCGACACCACTTGGACCACTAGTGAGAGCAGTTTCAGGATGAAGGGAGGGCCTTGAATTTCTTATTTATTCTTTCCTTCGTTGAATTTTTTAAAATATTGGGTCGGTAGTTCCTCCTTTTTGTTGTGACCTGGTATACATGTGATCAACCAGCTTGTAGATTTGAGATTATATTAAGCTCTTCTTTTTTGCACTTGGGCTTGTCTCACTCTTTCTCGTTCTTCAACACGTTGCTCTTAAATTTCTAACATCTTTGGTAGCTATGAATTTATGTGAAAAATTCTCTTTTTTTTTTTCAAACAACTTCCCTCAAGTCAGATACAATATATTCTTGAATATGGAAAATTAATTCAAGTCTCTGGATAGGAGGGTTACCAGGGAATAGCCATGGATATGAGACAAGGATTTGTGACTCTTCAAATTCCAATTTTTTTTTGGGATATTTTATTTTTTTGTATTTTCTTTTGATTTGTATTTTAGGTGCAAATTGCTCTCATGTCTTCCCCCATGGGCGTCGAAAAAACCGTTAGCAGAAAATTTGTCAAGTGGACAAATTTGTGGGTATCCACCAACACTCTGAGACTCTAGGTCCCTCTACTTGAATGGTGCAACTCCATTTATTATGCATGAATGGAATGGAAATTTGGTGTGTTCTTAGAGGTCAGGATCCAATAGAGACACTCCATTGAACCTGTGGTAAAAATTACAATTGATTGCAAGGGAGGAATTTTTTGAGAGAGTAGGAAAGGGAGTGGGAAAAAGAGAGAGGGATTAATATTGTAGGTAGAAAATCATATTCCTACAACCATTAATTAGAATACTTCAACACACATAGATGGAAAGAACACAACTTTTCTACTAGCAACAAGACAAGACAAGATTAAGAACACAAAGTTTCAATAATATCCTTATAAAAAAATGCAAGAAACTCCTTTCTCTTTTATTGATGTTTTGACAAATATGTACATAGTAGGAAATTAAATAACATAGAAGGAGGGAATTAGAAGAAAATTCTATCTCTTTTTCTTCTTCACAAGTAGTAATCTCTCATGAGCATACAAAATTGACAACCCTTAAGAATGAGGGTGTCATTACAATTTATAGATTAGAGAAAAATATTCACCTAACCCCCCATGAATTTTCATTTGTCCCTTTACAACATGTGAATTTTCATATTCCTAGGAATAGAATGAAGTCCCCTTTTATAAATTAAGGGCGACTTATTACATTAAGGGTGACTTATTACATTATGAACCTTAGTCACATTTAAATGAGTAAGACAAAATGAAAAAGTACAACCCCAATGAAGAAATAGAACATGGAAGAAAAGGGGGGGAAGAGAGGAAGGGAAGAGAGAAATAAGAAGAGAGAGAGAACTATTTCGATGAAGATCTTGCTACTGCTGATGGACTCTTGGAAAGCTCCATGGGTGAAATCTCAATGCCTTTGAATTGTTTATTGAACCTTACCACTACAGTGCCACTTTTTCAACTTGTGGTATGTGAACAAAACTTAGTGATTTGATCCAACTATTTTTGAGAGAGAGTTAATGATCCTACATATAGAGTACCAAGATTGATGATGTTTTTCGGTGTTGGAAATGAATTCCTTTATCTTCACCAGAGGCTGCCGTGTGTATTTGTTGAATGAGAATGAATCTCTGGTCTCTTTTGACTAGATATTCAAAGTACTTCAACAAATCATCCATGGAATTTTATTCATTCATGGTTGACACCCAAATGGTCTCTTGTTTGACCTATAACTCCTTATGAAGCTCCCAAATTACTTCCCGAAGCTTAGGGTTTTTATATGCAAGATTCTTTACCCTCTAAACCAGCTTTTGTTGAGATTGTTCCTAAAACTATGAAACTTTCCAAAATCTTCCAAAATCAGTTGCACAAAATTATTATATCCTTAATACTTCTCCTAATGGATTTGGGCTTGTAACTCTACTCCAAGGGTGTGGACCATGTCTTAGAAAGGATAGAAATAACCATTCCTAAGTCTCTTGAAAATCCTATCTTGAAAGTTAACATATTTGAGCACTTGAATGAACTTATTTCCTCTAAATCACCTATGGAAAAGGTTATCACAACATATAAGACCACTTGAAAAATTATTATAGGATTGATACAGGGGATGGATTGATTTGGAGGAGTGTCGGGAAGGTTTACAATGAAATTTTTAGACACCAAGGTATAGTTGTCCTACTTTCAAGTGAATTTTTCCCTTGAAAAAACACAAGACAACATAGTGTAAAGCACTGAGACATTTTTTCCCCACCATACAAGAATCAATAAGTATTCTTGTTGAATGACCAGCTATAGGCAACATTCTTGAATCTTTTGAAATTATTGTTCAAATTGGGTGGCAAAGGAAGGCCCCAAATTGTATAAATAGACCCGCCTCCAGTCTAAAAGAGGAGGATGTTATTTTTGATGAATGAAGGTGAGCCAGTTTAAATTTAACTCATGCAAGATAAATTTGTCTTATTTACATTCTCTCATTTCTACTTTAGATATTTTGTGTTTATAATATTCAATGCTTGGTGTATTACATGCTAACTTTCATATAGTAATTCATTTAAATTGTGCATATGCAAGTTTATATTTAGTTGTTATAAACTTATGCATGTTAAATTTATCTTTAAAACATGCATTTAGAGATTTAATATGGTAAATTTGGATTACAAACTTTATTTCTTTGAATTTATGCATCAAGTAACATTGTAATTTGAGTAGTATGTAAGTTTTGTGTTGCTTAATTTCACAAAGAAAGAACCTTATTTCCAAGATCATACATTGAAACAATATTAAATACATTTTTCTAAGTAGATTCATTTTCTCTCTACCCTTTATTTTATTTTATTTTTGTTTCTTTAAGTACTTCCCTTAGATTATTTTAGTTTAGATAAGATTTTTATAGACAAATCAAGCGAAAACTTACGGGAGTGGCACTCGAAAGACTAATAGTCCATGAAACACCCTCAACATTGGTCTAAATAACTAATACCTTACTGCAACTCATGCACCAATTCATATTTTAAGTGATTCTAAAATGGGTAGGACATAATAGCCTATCATTTTCCTCCCGTGTTTGTGTCATTTAGATACATCAACAGAGAGCAAAAAGTTGGCACTAGGAGGGCCATAAATAACAATTATAATCAATTTTAGGTGTATTCATTAATGATGTAAGTCTGAATATGTTTTGATTATAATAATTCTTATGTTTAATAATCTAACATTATGAATTTACACTTTGGATTTACTAAGAATTGTGACTAGGTCTAGCTTTGATACTAGATCATCCCATATTTCCTTGAAAATTAGTAGGAAAACACGTTTAGACAAGGGAAAATCTAAGAGCCCAAAGGCCTCTTTAAATACTCCTTAATTTGTTAAAACACCTAGTACACCCAAAAAACAATCCTCTCTCTTTCATTATTTCCTACAATAAACTAGCTAGTAGGATCCCCCATTATGACACCTGGTGTTGTCTATGACTTGCCAAGAAATCTAGAGAGGTATCATCCTATATTTGACCTAGCAAGAAACACCTCTACTGAAGAGCATATTAGATCATTCAATTCATCTCTAGGGTTGTTGAATGTGAATCATGAAGATGTGTCTTGTATGGTCTTACTACTCTCTTATTATTTTGAACTTACCAGAGATGCAATTACCAACTGTCAAGACTTCAATGACATCTTTGTTTACCATTTGGTAGGATCACTACTCCAAAGTACTATTCCAAAAATCACCACCCTAAAAAGAGCGGTCCAAGAACCTATCAAATCTTTCAATGCTACATTTCAAAATATATATAGTCTGACCACCCAACAAAACAAGCCCACAAATGATTTGGCACTAGAAATTTACAAGATTAACTTGCATCTTATGACATTATTTTTCTTAATAAGGTCCTAAAATATCACCGCATTTATTGTTTCATATGTTGAAACCATCCAAATTGATGAGCAAATGCACCCTCAAGGATATGCTTCCACTTCCCTCTAAAATCCACACCTCAACTATTTCCCTCAAAAAAATCAAAATGTGCCAAATCCTTTACAGACACCATTTATAAATGCCCTTCTTATCAGCTACATAGCTCCAAATCAGAAACAATGTTTATTTCATCCTACACCCTTGATTGAGCATTAAACAAATGATAATCTAGCCCCTGGTCTCGATTAATAATAGCTCCTCTCAAACAACACACCAAGATAATGCTAAAGGGGAAATAGATTCTATCCAAAGGATGGTAAGGAAATTAGGAAAATATATCATAAATTTGTAGAGGAAAGTGGGTAATACAAATTAATTTAAGCAAAAATAAATTACAACTATGAAAGGTATAACAAGAGAGACCCCTAAATAGGAATAGTAATAACCAAGTAGATTCATCTTAGAATAAAATGCCAAAAATAAATATATATGAAATTACATTACGAAATTATTTTAGGGTTCACAATCTTTATGCTAAGCATGGTGAATTAGATTGTATAGAGTTTTGTCGCATTTGAATTTTTTTGAATGAGAATTGAATAACTATGAAATAATTCCTAACACAAATGATATGACTAACCCATATGATAATGCAAAATATCCTAGCTCTTCTATTATGGTAAAACCATTTTCTTTTCCATTGCAGGAGGACAATGAACCAAAGGAAAATATGGATGAGATCCATACCTTTCAACAATACCAAAAGAGTAACTATGCATTGAGGAGTAAAGCTAACAACACCACATCTACACCTCCAAATGTTAGCACTACTCCACCAGATCCAAGGGTGAACAATGACCCTCCTCTTCCAAAGGGGAATGATTTTAATCCACAACAAAACATTTCAAGTATTCCTAAAACCAATTACAACATTGTGGAATCCATGAAAAATATTAAATCAAATATAATTTTGAATGAATTGGTTCAAATCAAATAACATAGAGATTTATTGTAAAATCTTTGGACAATAATACCCTAGAGGACCCCAAAAATTTTCTCACATCAATGTTACATTGTATAAAATCAAAATCAAAGTTCCTCCTTTCCTCTTGAATGTTGGAATATTTGGGAAATAATTACATTACTGCGTTGTTGATTCAAGAGCATCTCGAAAACATTATGCCTTATAAAATTTGCAAAAAACTTGGGCTTACTCCAATCAAATCTGATATGGTTATGGTCCAACTAGATAAATCAAAGGCTGAAGTAATTGGGGAAATGTTGAATGTTGATATGTAATTAACATCTAAGAATAGAATTAATAAATTCATGGACATTCATGTTGTAGAGATCCCTGAGGCATATGACATGTTGTTGAGTAGGGACTGGTCAAAGGTTTTGAATGGTTACATTTCAAATGATTATTCTCACATGTGGCTTCTCTGAGGGGCATCCTAAAACAAATAAGGTTAGAAAGGGAACCTAAAATGAAGCATATGATCACTTGAGTATAATGCCAATAATGAATAAGTTAAGTTTTTCTCACTGATATTGGAGTATACACACTTCATGTAGAGAAGCCAAAATTACTGAAAGAGAATCAAGATAATTCAGGTCTATAGTATTTGTATTTTAATGGTCAAGGAAATGGGGTAGGAATAATCTTGAAAGGCCCAAAATAACAACAATACTCTGCCTCATATAAATTACAATTCCCTTGCACCAATAACTTGGCTGAATATGAAGCTTTAGTATTAGGATTGCAATTTTCCATTAAATATAAGATCAAAATGTTAAAAGTTTTGGTGATTTTAAGGTTATGTTCAGGTAGTTTAGGAGTAATTATTAGTCAAAATAGTCTTATCTTAAAAGGTATAAACATAGAGTTTGGGATTTGATTGAATATTTTGATGCATTTAACATTTTGTTTGTGCCTAGGAAACAAAACCAAGAGGCAGATTCATTGGCTACATCTGCTGCTGCTCTTATGCCTACTCAAGAGTTGGAGAAGATTAGAATGGTGGTAGAAATGGTTCCCATTCCTTTAATACCAGATAACATAGATAATTTTCAAGTATTTAATGATGAATAACAAATAATTCATTTTTTTAATAGCTTTGATTTTTTTTTCATCTTAGATTATAGATAAAAAGATTTGGATGATTTAAATAATGATGATGTTTTTGAATTTGAAAGAGAATAGGATTCCTAAAGGTATGATCTCTCTTGAAAGAATGTTTGATTATGATCAACAAAATTGGAGTGTTGTTATAACTAAGGAAAATGATAAAGATTATGACCAGATCAACTTAGGCATTATCTATAGAAACCCAAATTAGTATATATTGGCCTAACATGTTCAGATATAAAGAGAGACAATGTAAAAAAATTACATATATGTTATAGCATGGTCTTATGATGACTTAAAGATATTTGGTATTAAATTTATCACCCACACCATAACATTGATGGAAGACCAAAAGCGTTTCAGACAAAGGAAAATAATGATAAACCTAATTTTGGAACCATTGATTTATAAATAAGTGAAGAAATTTACCAACTACTAGAATAATCTTTCCAATTAGGCAGTCAACTTGGGTGGATGATATGGTTCCCATTTGAAAGAAGAGTGGATAGATAAGATTATGTGTATATTTTAGGAGACTAAATAGGGCCTCAAAAAAGGATATCTATCCACTTCCTTCTCTTGATGAGGTCATCCAAATTATTAGTGGGTCTGAAATGATGTCTTTTCTTTATGGTTTTCGAGGTACAAACAGTGTTGGTTAACAAAGATGATATGATGAAAATAGCCTTCACCACCATGTGGGGAATCATTTCATATAAGAGGAAACCCTTTGGTTTAATTAATGTTGAAGAAACATTTCAAAGAGAAATGAATCATGTTTTTCAAGGCCTTAAAGATAAATGTATCATAATTTATATGGATGATCATTGTATTTTTGAAAAATGTGTAATCACGTAGGGAAATTGCAATTTTTTTAAAGATGCAATATGTATGGGATTTTTTTGAATCCCAAGAAAAAAAATTATGTAACTAAAGGTAAATTTATTGGCCACATTCTCACCAAGGAAGTTATATCTATTGATCATGACCGAGTTGATAAAATTTCAAAAATTAGTCCACCTAATAAAAAGAAAGAATTGAAATCCTTTTTTGGAAAAATTAATTTTGTGAGAAAATCCGTTTAATTGTTGTTGAAATTGTCAAGCCATTGAATGCTATGCTAAAAATATATGCTAAAATCGAATGGACAACTGATGCTAAAAATCCTTTCAAATACATTAAGGAAGAAATATCCCAAGCTCTTATTCTAGTTATCCCATAATTCACCAAGTAATTCTACTTGTATTCATGTGCTTCGATTACACAATGCTTCTATGCCGACTCAAACATTAGAAGACAATAACCATCTAATTAACAAAATACCATGAAACTCTTTTAGTTGTTCTACATTTAGTTTTTTCGAAGTAAAGGAGCCAAACTCGCACTTTGATGATCTTCTTGCATGTTTGTAAATTCAATTAAAATATATCTTCTTTATCCTTATGCAAACAAATCTACTTCACCATGACCACCTCTATAATTGGACTACCACCCAGAGACAAAAAAACAATGTGCAAAGAATTGTTTGGATTTAACATGGCCTAGAAACTTCCTTGGTTGCTCTTAAAGTTAATTTCTAGGATTTTTTGATTAAAACTTTCAAAAATGCCCCAAGAAACTGAATTTCTTACCAAAGAAAGGGCATGGAAACTTTGAAATGCAACTGATTTCCTGGGGCTAAATAATACACTTTGAAATATGAACCCAAAATATGAAGAGTTTTGAGTTCCATGATGATTTGGAAATGAAGTACATGCATATGAAACAACTCCAAAACATTATTTTCTCACCATGGAACATGCTCTGCCTTCAAAATGGAATGTACAACAACAACAAAAGGCTACAAAATATGTACAAAAATTAAAATCAACATGCCCCAAATGGAACATGCAAAGTGTGCACAAGCACTTATTTTGCAATAAACAAACCTTCACTAACCTACTCTAACAAAAGAAAGGAGAAGATAAACAAAGCCTGATATAGGTAGGGAGAAGTAGCTTTCCTTTTTACAAATTTATACCATGTATTTAATTTGGCACTAAACATGGTCTTTAATGAGAGTGGAAAATTATACTAAAGGTTTCGACCTCATTCCTAAAAGTATTAGAAAAAAAAAAAGAAATACCTCCTTGATTGCTCTGCATTTGGTTTTTGGAAGTGTTGTAGCTGACCTTTAGCACATTGAAGTTCATACTCATTCTCCGAAATGATCTTGGATGGTTGTAAATCTGAATTTGGCTCCAAGCTAGCTAGGTATTTGATTGGACCTTTGGAACCAATGGGCTAATCCTTGATTTTCCCATTTTCTATGTAGTTAAATCCATCAATGGAGATAGTTTAGACACTTCCTTCATGGTTATGGATGTTTGAAAGTTGTTTTGAACCTTGTCTTGCTTCTCCTTGTGGAAACAACCCTGTTTCCACCCTGATGACTTCATTTTCTCCTTCTCCACTCTCTGTCCCAATCTGATTTTCCTCCATTAAAAGTGAAGCAAGTTTTAAACATGCAAAGCAATGATGATAATTGCATTCCATTGAAACACCTTGCTCACTTTGCAAACATTCCTCCTTAAGGCCTTGGACAACATTAGTGTTTAAAAATACTTTCTCTTCTCCTCCAATTCCAATATGTTACTCCTGCACATCTGCCTAATTATTTTTATGCTTATATCGCTTATTTTTTGGTCTTAATGTTCTCATCCTCCCAATAAGAATCAGACCAATCTTCAATAGATATAGAGTTTCCATCCTTAATGGGATTGTTGGATAAGAGACATAAACAAAGGATTGTTGATTTGTTGCATGCTTAGGCAAAGAGATGGTTGGTGCTCAAGAAAATTTATATGATCAATTAGAGAAGTGAAATGATCCTCCAAAACATGTTCCCTAATAAGTTAATCTGCTCTCTCCCAAAAAACTACATGAGTTTGTATAAAAACTTATTGTTGGGAAGTGTTGGATGGGCTACTCCTTCTCTCCATGGAAATAGAAAGATTACTGCTCTACCAACCTTGTAGGATAATTTGGTTAGTGAGTGTTGGGTAGAGCATGGGGGAAGTATTTGAGATACCACAACTTCTAAAATCATTAGTGGAAGGTTTAATGAAGTTGGGTAATGCCTTGGGTGGAGATGGGAGGGAGTTTTGTAAAGTATAAAGAGTGCTTTGGGCATGATAAACTTATGGAACAAAAAAGAAGGTAAAGGAAACAAAGGATCTTCCTATTTTTGGAAAGGGGCAATGAATTGTTCATTTTTTCTTAAGAGGAAGGAATAATTTGATACTGAGAAGGTAAGAATGGTAGCAATAGGGATGGATTTTCTTTTTCCATCCTAAATGAACATCTTCTCAACTTGTGATGTAATGGAAAAATCTTGAGGAATACTGCTATCTTCCTAGGGATTGAATTAACACAACTAAATTAGCATCAAAGGACCTTAAATAATACAAGAATGCCATACCTTGTGAGGGTTTGAATTCTTCAGGAATTATATGCCAATTCCTTGTAAATATGATGTTGAAATCGATACAAACACCATTAGAGACCACTGAATTTTGTTGAGCTATTCCATGAGAGAAATAACCTCTACATTCTCCTTGAACCGGTTGTCTAATTGTTCTCCCAATTAATCCTATGTGGAAATGGATTGTGGATACAAATTGATGTACCAATATTTTTCTGTCTCTAAAAGATGAAACAAGAAGCTTGAAGCAAACATGTTATTTTCTAAGATTAATCTCCATTTCCATGAAAGAGAGGTAAGTTTTTTAGGGTTGTTTTTGGGATATCATCCCACTACTACAAATGGAGGAGGCTATATTTTAAATGAGAGAACATAAAATATATTTGGAGAGTCATGAGAAAGTGGGGATATGGAAATGAATGAGAGGATAGAGGAAAAGGTCTAAAACCTGAGAAAATGAGTTTGTTTGAATCAGTGGAGTCACTAGATGTGTTGATAAATTCCTCTAAAGGATGAATATCACCAAGAACACACCAACCTTGCTAATATGAAGTAAAAAATTAAATCTTGTCCCACCGGATCATGCCAAAATTATTATCACCAAAAATTACACCCTCTAAATGGTCTTGAAAGATCAACACAATTTCTGGGAAACATGGGATGATCTCACAAGTGTGGGATTTATAGAGTTAGATCAACCTCCATAGAAAGTTGAATTCCTTTACCTATTACTAATACTAAACTACTCATACAGTTGAAATAAAATCTAACTAATCCAAACTTACAATTCTAAGGGACCATGGAGAGGAGAAGGGTTAGAAATATAAATGGAAAGGGAAATCCTAAGCTAAATGGTGGTGATAGTACCAGAAAAGGGTGATGAAAAACTCTCTATGATGAAAAATGGGGAAAAAATGAGCCAAGAGAGGGAAGACATAAGTGCCTTAACCCAAAACTCCATCTAACTTGTCAATTTATCACAAATCAAAAAAAAATAAAAAAACCCTACAAAGTAATGGAATGATACACACCACACCTATAATTGAAAAACAACAAAACATAGGTATGATAGAGAATAGCCACAAAATAAATATTTATTGCCTTATAAAGATACACATTTTCATTACATTGAAGGATGAAGGAAATAATACATTACAGAGGTCCAAATTTTAGGCATGTAACTCATATCTGTTCCTACAACCATTTTGGCTTGGAGCCTTTACAAATTGAGAGGATACATCCTGTCTGAATGAAATATTTTACAATATGTAGTAGAATGGAGAGAGAGGAGAGGGAAAATAGAGAATGCACAAGTTTTATAACTTCAACCACCAATAAATGCATTAAAAACTCAGTAAAACATCATTGGCACCATGTAAAACCATTCCCTAATGTTATTTTTCTTGCAAAATAAGGAAAAGAGCCCCATTCTTCATCAAATGCGGTGGTTGAGCCATGAGTATTTGCATTTAATAAATTAGAATTTTTTTTTCACCTACCAAACCTCACCAAAGTGTGATTTTCTTGATTGCATGATGAATTAGAGGTCAAGAGCTTTCCAACGGTACCAATTTTTCCAAATTTTGAGCAATGGAAAGAAATTGTGGTCCCATGAAGTTTTACAGTGTCGTGTGATATGTGGTGGCTTCTAATTAGTCGTTATATGGTCACTTATGCCTACGTATGCATTGCTTTGAATTTTACTACGTGTTTTCCTTTTATAGATTGTGGGATCAGGCTTTGTTTGTGTATTGCACTTGACTGCGCCACACCCGATTTGCTATTTACCCCCATAGAATGGAAATATGCATGACTTTGGTTAATTCCATGGGCCTCACGTCATGGGAGCCATATACCTTAGATTTTTTCATAAAATTCCATGTTTCCTCCTGAGCGCCTTTGATTTTTTACACATGTTACCTTTTGGTTTGTTTCACCGACCTTTTGACTATTCAACCCCGTTGACTCGTCCGGACCTAACAACTTTTATTCACCCATGTTTACTCCATGGACTTAAGTCCGCCAAAATGCATCTACATTTTCTTCCTCAACCATTGATTTATCACCATCTGTCTAGCCTACAAACTCATTGTGTGTCCCTTTGACCATTCAAACCTACTTTGATTTATCCTAAACTTGATGCCCTTTTATTCAATCCACTCATTTTTGGGATTTACGTCCTCCAAATCCCTTATGGCTTGATGAAGCCCGTAATGATGACACATGACCCCTGCTAATGCCTAGTGTTGAATTTAACAACCATTTAAATGTCACATGACCTTTATAAAATTTTAAAAATTTGAGGCATTGGTGATTTTTTTGAATGTTTGGAGTAATTAAATATGATGGGCGTTTAAACGTCTTTTTCCCTTTCAAATGGATAAGTCCATTTTTAAAACATCTTAATGTAAAATAACCATGGGGTATTTTGGGATAACACTAACTTAAGTTACTAAAATATAATAATAAACCCTAGAGCATCTTGTGTTGAAACCAAGCTCTGATATCGGATGGCGTGCCTCATTCATCGCAGTTCCAAAATGACTAAAATACAAAAAAAAAAAAAAAAAGATATTAAAGTAATAATTCTATTAATAATATTTTTTAAAAGGTATAAGTATAAAGAAGCAAGGGTTATTTAAGACTAACACAATACATAATGCGCGACTATGTCGTATATACAACAAATCTGCACCAAACTATTTTTGCGAAAAAGGTGGCCTTTAATAACTTTTGCATCGTTGCAGCCACATCGCATTTTCGGAAACAAGAGGTGAAGAGTTGGCGTAATGTCACTTTCATGAGTTAGAATAATAAAAAAATATCAAGAAGTCAACGATTGATTTAATTGCGACGACGAAATAATGTCTAGTTACCAAATAGTGATAAAACTTATCACGTGGGAGCGATAATGAGGATTTAATTTAAATACGAGAAAAATATTAATCATTTTGAAAATGATTAAATATTTGTGGAAACTCATTAGATGGTTAAAACGGTCATGGGTCCCATTTATTATCCTAAAAGGATATGTGCCTTTACATTTTAATACACAAGTCCTAAAAGAGATTAATTAATTAATACTCCAAAAAATTAAATTACAACCTTATAACTTAAGTCAATTTTCAATTAAATGGGAGCCCTTGGATTTAAGAGATCTCCACCGTAGGATGATAAAACCCTAAAATAAATCTTATGAGGATAACATAATACCTAAAATCCTTTTTAGTTCATTTATCCCAACTTATTCATTCAGTTACACATTATTTGGTTATGTTTTAGTTTTGCAAGTAAAGATTGAAGCTTATATGGAGCTAAAACAAGAGGATTTGGAAGGGTTTTCATTTCATTTGATATTCTTATTTCACATTGGAAATTCATTATGGTTTGATCACAAAACTATTTTTTGGATTAGAAATCCATTTATTCTCCTTGGGTTTTTATTTGGTCCATAAAAGATATGTAATTTTCTAGTTTATTTAGAAAATGGTTCTTCTTCAAAGCAACATTGTATGGATGGTTTTTTTAATTTGGATGAAGTTTTTCAATTATATATATATATATATATATATATATATATATATATATATATATATATAATGTTATGCTTTTTATTTAGAGGCATGCCTCCATAGTGGAAACGCCCAAAGGGTGGACTATATAAAGAATGGCCTTATGGCTGTTGGAAGGCCCACCCAAGGGTCTTGGTCAAGATGGTGGGTATGACGGAGATTGCCACAATTTTCTATGGTCGTTATTTAAGGGGGAAAAGCTGTGGCATATGCCAAAATCCGTGTATAAAGGGAGGGGATCGGATAAGGTTGGGACATATGTCCCAACCACCCACTCAATTTAAAAAAACAAAAAACAAACTTTGTTGATAAAATTTGATGTCATATTTGTTTTGGATTAAATGGTCTCCAACAACACTTTTGATATTATAAATTTAGACACACACACACACACTTGTATATATAAAATTCCTACCGATGAACTATAGGTACAAATTTTCTTATTTGATATTCCATATCATATATTAATATAATAAACATTAGATTTACATGTGCGTGTGTATTAAGTAGATGGTTTTCCATTCAAATAAATAATTTTTGAGTGATTTATACAACAATATTGTTTGAAGAACAACATTTTTGTAGATTTCTAACTCCTAACTTAACAATTTTCAATAGAGAACAACGGAAAATACTATTTATAGATATATATATATATATATATATATATATATATATGAGAAACAACCTAAAAATATTTTACAAAGTCAAGTGTAAACAAGTTTTAACATATTTTTATTTTACCAAGTTGGAAAAAAGGAAATGCTACAGATCTACATGTAATACAAAAATTTTTCATTATGAAAAGAGAAAGATGTAATCTTGTAATACCATTATTTTCTCTCCTAACTTGATCAATGAAACAACAAATATTATGGGAATTTTAAACATGCAATACAACTATTTTTTGATTCCATAGAGTAGGAATTAAAGTGTAGAAATTTCAGATTTCAACTAGGAGGAAAAAAAGGATAAATTACTTTATAGATTTTCTCATAACCTTCCAAAATTACTTTATCCTATAAGTTGATTTCTTTCACTTTCAAGGAAATATTTAAAGAGAGAAAAATAGAGATTTAAACAGCAAGTTAGAGCCTTAGAAAACAAGGTGGAAAATTCCATTTCATATCAACAAGAGGATACATTTTTTTAAAACAACAAATAATAATCATTTCATGAGTTTTTAAACAACATTTTAACATTGAAATAGTTCAATTTTTGGAATTCAATTTCATACAATTTTCTTATAAGTAACAATAAGGAAAATAATATAAAAATACAAGCTATAATCCCTCCACTAAAGTGGAGACAACATGGAAAATTTTCCCCGAATTTGCACAACTTCTTAACCACAATAAACCTGCAATCTACCCTCCAAAAACTACATTACAACTTCAAAACAACATGAGAAATACTCCAAAAATCCATAAAATAAATCCTAGTTGACCACCCAACCAATTGGCATCATCACATGCCACCAAGGGATCTAAGGCAACATGCTAGCCTCCCCCAAGCCCATGGGAAAGAGGCAACATAATTCCAACCAACACTTAAGAGAAAATAAGTTTATTCACATCCAAAACATGGTTTCAAAACAACAATCAAGCTAAAATTCACAAAGGAAAAACAACCATAGAAGCTCCAAGCTTCATTCAAGGGAAGAGGGGATAGAAAAATCCCAATTTAGGTAACCAAATACCTCCAAATTAATCAAAAATTTCTCCTTATCACTCCATACAAAATTCACCCCTTATCACTCCATCATGTTCCCATTATCTCTCCATTTCCCTCCCCATGAAGTATTTTTAAACTCAAATTTCCTTCAATGGAGATAGGGATTGATTTCCAAACCAAATGGAAATCAATCCCTACCTACAAGCCAAATGTAGTAGGGTAAAAAAATGCTTTCAAGCTTGTCAAACAAACTTAGAAAGTGAATAAGGAGGAATTCCTCCCTCTTCCCACAAACTCCCAAAATCCACACCTCTCAAGGGTGGATGGATTAAAATGAACCAAATTTAAACATTCAAATTTCTATTTTTACAAGAAACATTTCACATGCAACAAATTCAATCATATAACCAAAAGAAGGTAAAAAGTGTGCAAGATCCTACCTTGAAATTTCAAGCCCAAATTCCAATCCAATTTGATCACCAATTCACCAAATGTTTTCCAAGATTTTCCCCAAAACAATGCTCTCCCAAAATTTTCCAAGAAAAAGAACCCCTAACCATGAACATGAGAGATTAAGAAGGGAAAAGAACCTCCATACAATATAATGGGAAGGCGACAAGTGTCGTATTCCACCAAAACCACAACCAATGCTAACCCTCAAAATTTTCATCCAAAAATAAAAGAAAGGAATTAAAATTAAACTCAAAACACTCATGAGGATTTCCAAATTCCAACACATTCTCCAAATTCAAATTTTCATAAATTAGAAGTGTGTGGGAAGAGGCAATTTGAGCCAATGGGATTCATTTGCTTTGAAAAGAGCCCACCCACCCATAGGGATGGGGCTAGGGCCTCTTTTCAAAGCACTATTCATCCATTTTCTCCGCAATCCAGAGGGAGAGACTTGATATGGATGTTATTTATGAAAAAAATGTTAGATGATCAAGCCTAGAGGGACAAGAACATTGTGACATTGAAAAGATATTTCCTCCACTTAATTGCACCTAAACCTATGATATTACGATGTCTAGAATTGCTCTCTTTTATGTTAATTCATGTCAAGGCTAATAATTTGGCCTTATTTTCCAAAAATGAGAAAAATAGATATATTTCTTTGTTGGTCATGCATTTAAGTCCTATTATAAACTACCAAAGCCTGATATTATTTATAATACAACTAAAATTGAATCTTGTATGGCCATAAGGAAATTGAAGGTCATTTTACAGATTTGGGCTAAGTATCCAATTGATAACATGGATGATCCTCATCTGAACGACATCCAAATTCAAAGGTTCAAACCCGGGGTCCGTATAGGTATGGCCCTAATGAACAAACTATATATAAATATTTCTATTTCCAAATTTGATGTAACCTAGCTTCCCTACTTGTCATGATCATGGATGAGCACAAAATTCCTTTAGGGAAAGTAGTCACTTCCAACTTGGTTTCCCAAAGAAAAAATTTTGTAGACCACAAGAAACCATTTTACATGGCCTCCTACTTACTAATGTAGTCTACGATGTTATCCAATATCTAAAATTCTAGAATCCATGATATCCCTCATGCCTTTTAGAAGTGAATGAGTTATATTTAGACCTATATGCCCATAGATTTAGGGCTCACATAGAGGACATCTACACTTCATTTTATCCCACTCTCTACAAAGAGATGCATGAAACAACCATGCCAAGAGTCTTTGATAATATCCTTGCTTCAATTAGGAAAATAGGGGTTGTTTTCTTCTACCCATAATACATAGTAATCATGATTGAGGGGCTACTCACACCTCCTTTGCAAATTCCATATTATGTACCCAATAAACTAGAATAACAAGAAGTTGCTTATTAAATTTGTAAAGGTATAACAAGGAAATATAATGATAAAAAGCTAAGAATTAATCCTCCCTTGTCAGTCATTGTAGGATGAAGAGATTTTAAAAGGTGGTTTGATTTAAAAGATGTAGTAACCCACCAAAATTCATTCTATTTACCCCAACACCCTCTAAGACAATATGACTCAAGAAAAAGAGTGGTGAAGCATTTAGAGTCACTTAAAGGGAAAATAAGTATATCTTATGCACATGAGAACGATGTCAATGACTGGGTATGGATTACCCAAATAGATGACAACCTAAGCCAAAAAAATATGAAGATAACAAGGGTAGTTCCTCCTCCAAGAGGAACAATAAAAAGGGGATTTACGAAGAGAAAGGAAGTTGGTTATTTACAACCTTCAAGACAGTTGCCAACTTCAACTTCTGCCCATCCTCTCCCAGAACCAATAGAGGTAGAAATACAAGAAGTCCAAGAATTTAGGATTGAACCAACTTAAGGTTTTGTTTTAGTTTCCTAGGAATTAAATTCTTTAGATGAAGAAGATGAACCCACATAATTAAAGGCTCTAACCAAGTAATTACAAGTAAAACCAGCTCAAACTATCCCTATCACTCATCATGAAACCTAACAATACTAGGTGGAACAAGCCACGATTTTCCATAGGTAGAAACCGGATTGGGTGGCTAAGGAAGAGACATTAATTAAAATTGAGTTCAATCATAGAAAAAAGACCTTGAAGAGGGTGACTAGAAAAAGAATGCCCAAATATCAAGCCATCATTTAGCATGATACATTAGAGGAGCTCTTCTCCCTTACAAATAAAAAGAAAGAAAAAGTTTCCAAGTAGCCCAATATGAATAGGACCTCATGTCTTACATAATGTCCTCATCTGAATTAGCAAAAGAGTTGATGAGAGGAGTACATGCTAAAACAAAGAGCTTGAAAATCAAGCCAAGGATACTATTCCCGAGATCATTGTTTCATATATTAAAGAATCCTTATTGAGCTTATATGATGTTATCAAAGAAAGCATTGAGGCTAAAAATAAGGAACAAGCCTACACTAAAAAGGCCAACACCATCATTGAAAATATGGGTGTTATGCAAAAAATGTTAAGAATCATGACACAAGCCATTGAAGAAAGGATATGCAAAGAACCTGTAATTGTGACTATGGATGATATTGGTATATGTGAGGAATATGCCACTTACACAAGAGAAATATTAAGGGAATGGACCAAATAGATGAGAAAACTTCCTACTCAATTGGATGATGTAATTTTAAGGGGAAGTCAACTATTATCGAAGCATCCATCACATGGATATTCAAGGAAGACCAAGAATTGGTGTCCACTACCGAATTTGTTGAGTTGCTTAATCAATTTCTAACAAAATTTAAAAAACACATACAAAAAAAATGAGACAAAGGCTTCCATGGTCATTGAGATTATTTTTAGACCGGTGAGAATGTAGATAAAATAGAGAATTTAAATGAATTCATGTGAAAAACTAAGGTTACATAGAAAGCTTTCTTGGATAAAGATCATGTACTCTTAAGGAATCCAATTGTGGACCTCATAAAGCTAAATAGGGATTACAAGATTTGTAAAGAAGCTTTCATTTCCATAGGAAAATGGGTTGCTTCAACTGATCTAGCACAAGGGGCTCCCACACAAGTAAAACCAACACAAGAGGATCCTTCGCAAGTGGAAAAGTCTAGAAATGACCCATAATTAAGCAATATCCTTAATGACTCCCTGAACCTTGGTGTTGTATTTTTTCATACTATATTTACTCACTGAAATATCCTAACAATAGTTGGGTAGGATATTTCTTGAATGGTCCTTGCACTATGAACACAATATTCTTAAATATTTTGAAATTATTATTCAAATTGGGTGATGAAAGCAAGGTCCTGAATTGTATAATTAGACCTATCTCTAGTCTAATAGAGGAGGATGTTTTTTTGAATGAATGTGAGTTAGTTTAAATTTAATTAATACAATCTAAATTTTTCGATTTACATTCTCCCTTCCTGCTTTAAATATTTTATGTTTATGATATTCAGTGCTTATTATATTAAATGGTAGTAATTCATTTAAATTATACATCTGTAAGTTTAGATTCAATTGATATAACTTTCTATAAGTTAAAGTTATCTTTTAAACATGCATTTAGCAATTTGATATAGTAAATTTGGTTTACAACTTTGATTCATTTGAATTTATACATCACTAACATTAAAATTTGAGTAGTATTTAAGTTTTGTGTTATTATTTTCACAAGGAAAGCACACTATTTCTAAGATCATGCATTAAAACAATCTTAAATACATTATTCGAGCATATTTCTTTTCTCTTTTCCCTTTATTTTCTTTTTTGTTTCTTTGAGTACTCCCCTTAGATTATTTTAGATTACAAATCAAGTGAAAAAATTGTAGGATTTGTGCTATAAGGACTAACATTGCAAAGAAACACCCTCAATATTGGTCTAAATAACCAATACCCTATAAATCATGCATTGAGTCATATTTTAAGTGATTTTAAAATAAGTAGGACGTAAGAGCATGCCATTTTCCTCCCATGTTTATGTCATTTTGATACATCAACACTACTAAGTGCATCAACCACCTTGTTATATTTCATGCTCCTATGATTCAACACAAATATGTATCCTTATAGGTGAAAGAGGGTTTGAAAACCCACAAGTGAGGATCACGAGGGATGATGTGCACATCAACGGACGTGTGAATGGCAGCGTGAAGAGATCTCGGGAGGAGCGAGCATCAACCGAATGTGCATGCAAAGATTCGACAAACGGGCAGAACCTGGTTAAGCCATAAAACTCTCCTCTATCTCATAGATCAAATGGGGTGTACATATAGGAGGTGCTAAGTAACCCCAATGCTGCAATCATGACAACTCGAGTAGAGAGGGGGAGTTACATTCCCATAATAGAAGTGTAACTCCCAATGATGCATATGATGCATTGACGTCGCATTGATGCGTAAGGGAATCTCATAATGACCCCTAAATGACACATGGACCTACAATCTCACCTAAGTGAGATGAATCACCTGATGATGTGGAAAATAACACACACTAACACCCCCTTCATCATAACTTAGGATGAGGCGTAAAGTCAAAAGCGAGAAATGGGTCCCAGACAAAGCCCGATGATGAGGTACCCATGCACAAGAAAGAGGTCCCAAGCAAGTGAAGGAAAGCCCAAAGTGGGAAAAACATCCACCATAAGAGAAAAAACATGCTCTCTAATCTAAGAAAGATGCCAAAATGGGTCCCGGCCATAGACGAGCTCACGAAAAGGTACCCATGTACAAAGAGGCAATCTCTCGAAAGAAGAAGAAGAGAGAAGAAGAGGGAGACGAGAGGAATACGAGAAGATGTCATGGATGGATCTTAAATCAGAACTCTATGAAGTTTCCCGAGAAGAATGTTGATGACAGATCCTCCCTCTGGATCAAGAAGAGCCACCCACAACGAACCGTGTGCCTGCCATTAGGAAGGACAAAATGATGTCTTTGGAAGTCCACCCACTCCACAAAGGAAACTAAAGGCAGCAACACGAAGAACTCTGAGTTTGGTCCATGAAAGTGTGACATAGGTCTAGTGAGTGAGTGCCAAGGAACCGAAGGTAATGCCACGTGTGTAGAATTGTCAGAGTGAAAAAGAGGAACACCCGCAGAAAAGAATGTCCAAGTGATGTGAAGGGAACAAAACATCCTTCACAACAGAAAAAGGGATCCACAGCTGAGGGTGGATCAATGAAGGTCTCTAGAAATGTGGAAGTGACATGATTCCCGGAAGGGGAACTCCCAACAATAGAGATAATGAACTCCTCTGAAACACTTGTAGATGGATGAGGGACCTATAGTGCATCACAAGTAGACTCTGTGAAAAGATGACTAAGGTCAGGCAGGTACTCATCCCAATGAGGGGGCTCAACAAACAAAAGAGTGATGTCAAATATGTATGAGTCATCCAATGAAGGTAGAGGAGTGGAGTGGGCCTCGCACACTGAAGGTGGAAAGGAGGCTGGTGTAATGATGGTGTGAGACTAAGTATGAGACTTCTCGATATCTGATGAGATGTGGGGAGTGACAAAAATATCTGGAATAGTCAGAGAAAGAGGAGAAGAGTCCTTTATAGTACTCTCGACATCAGAAATGGATGCACAATCCTCGTCATTAGAAGTAGAACCAAGTGAGTCTGTGTCAATGAAATTGTCATCACATGAAGAAATGGAGGAGACAACTGAATCAGCAACAGCAACAATGGTGGCAGTATGTGAAGGGTCTCCATACAAGGACTAAAGAATGCTCCAGACATGGTGAGGTGGATTTGAGTCTGCCACATGAAACCAGAGAGAACGAGAGACATGCATCATCATGTGACCAAAGACATGGTCACAAGTGTCGAGGAAGTCCTCTAGATGACGATGATCAGTAGGTGTAGGAATTGGCCCAAGCAAGAAGGGTAAAAGACCCTCGTGAGAGAAGTAACGTTCCATGGAAGCACGCCAAGTTGAATAGGTCTCTCTCCTCATGAGAAGTGGAGGAGGTGTAAGGTGATCCTATGATGTTCACGTCTGGAAAAGCACTCTCCATGATGAAAAATGCAAGATTCACAAAAGAAAGACGTCGGACTCGGCCGATAATGCGTCTCGTGTGTAGGCCCAAGAGTACAATCAACCCCCACAGTGTGGCACATTATAAAATTAGTTCGTTTATAAAATTGGCAATGCCATCACGTAAAGTGCGAAAAATCATGCAAATTTGACTAAAGAAGCGCTAAAAAACAAGCAGTGAGTCAAAAGTTATAACATTAAAATGATTCCCACAACTGATGGAAAAATACACTAAATGTTGCAAATGCATTAAAAAAGTACACAAGATGGGTGCAAAGGGTATCATGTGGGTACTCGTTGGAAATGACACAGAGAATTTAACAGGGTTTGTTTTGACTACGAGGGGGGGTTAGCCTCCTGCCAACCCTTAGACCTCGCCTCCCGTCTTTGACAAGCATAGGAAGGTATTAAATAAATCAAAATACAACCTTATAAAAAAATTTATTTTACATGCCAATGAATAAATGTTTTTTTTTTTATCACCTAAAACATTAAAAAAGAAGGTGAGGGAGGGCCCATGTGCTTTGTGTTGGAGGAGAGAAGCTGTGGAGGGTTGGCTGTTGACCGTTGAATTTGAAGTGAGCCTGCGGTTTCAGTGAAGTGAGCCTGACATTCCACGTGGAGCAAGGAGCCTGCGGTGTTAGTGGTAAGTTTCCATGAGTAGATGAGAGCAGGTGGAGGTTCCAACACACACAGGTAAGTTTCCATGAGTAGGTGGGAGTAGAAAATGTAGGTCTGGAGAAAAAATGGCCAAGAAATTTCAAATGCCAGTTCCAGCTTGTTCCTTTGTCTCTATATGCTTGGGCACGGCCGAGGGAGGTGCTGGAGGTGAAAACGCAGGAGATGGAGCTCAGAAGATGCGTCCAAAACATTTTTCCAATGCGTAGTAAAAAAATGTTTTTCTAATGCAAAGGAGGGCACGTGGGAGTTGTTGGAGCCTAGGAGGAATGCAACGAGCTTGGTGAATATCACGAGCAGCGAACAACAAACACAATGAGCTGAGTGCATGCATAGAAAGGGGAATAATACAAGGCCAGTGACAACATGATCCAATGCAATGTGAACCCAAAGGCAATGTAAATGAGCCATGCAAAAATGTCCAAACCATGCACGAAAAATGGATCTGCAACCTCAGAAATGCAGCCTTAAACTATAATAGACCGAAACCAACTCATGCAAGGCCGGAACACCCAAATAACTCGAACACACGAACCGAGAAGGAACCATGGGTCCACACCAAGGCAAAAAACAATGCACGAGCAAGAGCATTCAACACGAGCCAAAGCACGAACAACCCCTTGACTGTGCAAACCGCGAACAACACCACGGGAAGAGAAAACCAACCTGGAGGTATGAACCCCAAAATCAGTGCAAGAAGAGCATGAATGGAATATCCATTACGACACATGCTGAAAGAGATCTAAATATCACACCGGAAGCTGGAAACACACACGAAATGCTTGAAGGGTACACGGATCCACAAGATCCACTCTGATACCATGAAAGAGGGTTTAAAACCCGTAAGCGAGGATCACGAGGGATGACGTGCACATCAACGGACATGCGAATGACAGCGTGAAGAGATCTCGGGAGGAGCGAGCATCAACCAAATGTGCATGCAAAGATTCAACAAATGGGTAGAACCTAGTTAAGCCATAAAACTCTCCTCTATCTCATAGATCAAATGGGGTGTACATATAGGAGGTGCTGAGTAACCCCCAGTGCTGCAATCATGACAACTTGAGTAGAGAGGGGGAGTTACATTCCCATAATAGAAGTGTAACTCCCAATGACGCATATGACACACTGACGCACTGATGCACTAACGTGTAAGGGAATCTCATAATGACCCCTAAATGACACATGGACCTACGATCTCACCTAAGTGAGATGACTCACATGATGATGTGGAAAATAACACACACCAATAATAGGTACTCCACCCACTTCATATGCCTCCGATTAAATTTTCCCTAGTTGTTAATGAACTATAATTCCTAATGGACCACATACAACACAAACTCTTGAGGTAAAAGGTAATGACTCCACTTCTTTAATGCCTATTAAATTACAAGAAATTCCTGATCATAAACATTGGACTTCTTCACATCATTCAACTTATCACTTAATAACACAATAGGTATGTCCTTTTGAGTCAATGTTGTGCTTAATGGCTATGCCACTAGCATCAAAATCAACTTGAAATAATTTTACGAAATATGACAATGCCAATACTAGTTGTTCTAATATTTTTCTCATTAGTTCTACAAAACTCTTTTATGCACATCTGCTCCTTACATAATTCTCATAATCTCTTCTCATGACCTCTATAATAAGTGTGTGTACACCACTAAATCTCATGATGAACTTGCAGTAAAAAAACTATCGAACCCATAAAAATTATCTACCTCAAAAGAACTTTATGGTGATGATCAATCTATAATTGTGAGTACCTTTTTAGGTTTCATATTCAATCATTTCTATAGAATCACAAATCCCAAATATTGTTAGAAAAATAATGTTATTATTCACATATATGAGAAAACTATTAATTGTATGGGTTGGGATAATAGTGAGATGTAATAAAAATCATGCGAGAATTAGTTGTGTGAGTATTATTATTATTACAGGTGGTTGAGAATTTCCACTAGAATAGAATTAGGTAAGGGATATTGTTGATTTTGTTAAAACTATCTCCAACAATAGTGGGGAGCAAAAAGTTTATATATTGTAATGTTTTACATTGAACAAAATAATCAAGTTTAATTGTGTTTTATATTATATGATCCGAACCACAATTATCATTTTGTATCACATTTTCTTTAATCCTAGATGGAATATTAATCTATTTCATTGGGAAAATTGATATATTTCATTGTTACGAGAGAAATGTAAATTTCTTGTGGAATTTATTTTAGGAGAGAAGATTATGTGGGAGAGCATAGGATGGAAAATTAGTTTTTTTGTTTTTTAAGGAAGTTACATTGTTATTGTTAGTTGCATGTATATGTAAATCATTAGAGTGTTTCTCTCATTGCAATACATTTTGATTTAGACAGGTGTGAGGTAGTATTTGAAGAACAAGGAGTATTCATCCTGAAATCCATTTACTAGATCAAGCTTCTCGAGGTCAATCAACTTCTCACAAATCATCTACTTTGATTGATTCACATCGTTATTATCAACATCTATCAATGATTGGAAATAATATTACACAATTTTTATTTTGTAATTTGTCAAGAGAAACTATTTGGGAAAACTTAATAATACTAAGTGCACGAGAAGATATTTTTAATAATACCAAGTTCCGTAAATTTTATCAATATTGTAGCCTTCTAAACTCTCTACCGATGATATTAGTGAAGTAAGGATTTATTCTGTTATTCATGTTCCTTCGTACAAGTTATACAATGTATATCTTTACACATGGGGTTTTTTTGTCGGTGACATATCTCTTAGCATAGGAAGTTTGTTTTGATTTCTTTTCACATCAAATCACTACATTAAAATTCCTTCATATCGTAGTGTGCATTCACCCCAACTCTATTTACGATTTCATGTCTATTTTTTTAATGAAAAATATTTTATATTATATTAAAAGAAATATGATACAAGACATTTCCAACAAAAAGTGGGTGGTATGAGAGCACACCCCAAAGCCATGAGAAAACTAGGCCATGCCTAGGAATACAACAAAAACAACTTAAGAGACACTGAAGTCAAGCAATTACAACAAAAAGACCAAAGATAGGGGGTCGTGATCATCTAGCCATCTAGGACCAGGGAGGTCTTTTCCATTGTCTAAAACATCCTAACCAGAGCCTGGGGGGTCTTTTTATTCATTTTCAACAACAACCCATGTGGGATAAATGGCAAGATCCATCCAGGGGAACTTATTTGGCGATGGCGAAAGGAGGTGGTAGGATCCACCCATCATGGGTGTGTGGCTCAGGAGCCACAGGTGAGCCCCAACCGAGATGATGAGCAGGTGGGGGGGATCCCCAAACCTGATGGCGAGTTAGTGGAGATAGAATTCTCCACGGTTGACTACGCGAGACCGGAGATCATGACTAAAAGAGTGCTGCTGGGGAGTAGCTCGATGACCTCCTTAAGGATGGCTTCCATGGTGTGGAGAGCGTCGAGATGGATAAGGTGGATCTGATCAACATTACAGGGCATCACCCCAATGTCACAGAAGAGTTTGAAGGTGCTCCACCTCAAGGGCCACCTTATTAGCTTGCACTTGAATCTATAGCAACACATTGGAGATAACCATCAATTTATTATACACGGATAATTTTAATCAACTTTAGCATTTGTAAACACAAAATAATTCCTTTCTTTCCATAACCAAAACAAAATTTCCCCTCCAAAAGCATGCTATATGGGAAAACATGTGAGGTAATCAAATATCTCCTAAAATAATATGTTTCCAGGTGAAACACTCCGGCTAGAGGGGGAAAAGAATGAATGAATCTAATTTCAAGCACACTAGGCTTTGGAGAAAAAATGGAACAGGTGCAGTAAGGTTTCCAAGTGGCCACAAAAAGGACATTTGAGAGCCGAAACATGAATTTGAACCAACCAGTGCCAATCAAGAGACCTTGATGTAAAATACACCACAAAAATTGTGTAATTTTAGGCTCCACATAGGCCAACCAAACGATTTCAAACCTCCTTCTCTAACAAGAAGGATAAGAATGAATCCCCCACTTAGTGTTGAGTTTTTAAACCATGGGAAAATGTGGAGAGAGCTAATGATATCCTTTACTTTTGAGTAATTCCGGAATGGAGTATCCATGAACCACTTCTAGTTCATCCACCAAGGATGGGATGGATGCACAAAGATCTTATACAACATATGATCAGGAAATGAATCAATGATTTTAGTGATACTAGTATGATCCTGGGTGGCAAGTTTTTATCAAGATTTTATCTCATTCCAAGGACACCAAGATTGTGTGTGTTTGTAATAAAGATCTTGAATGGAACGAATTCCATGCTTGAAAATATTGAGCACAAGAATTCTAGGGACCTATGTAAGACACTAATCTTGGACTTGAATAATAGGAGACCACCACAAAGAGTGTTGGTTGATGGAAAGGTCGTTGTGAAATCCATTTCCTTTCCATTGAATCCATGGTTTGATTCATTCCCATGATTTCCAAATGTTTTTAAGCATGAAAGTGCCAACAAATTTGATAGGCACTAGAGCAATGAGGATATTGGCAAACCCTAAACCTTTCTAGGTTGGGTGGCCATAATGGGAACCCTCCTCAATGTTATGGCACAAAAGGACTTTCCGAGCTTCTTTACCTTCAATGTGGATTGTGATCTTTTGGAAGATTCACCAAGTCCAAATTCAATGACCAAAAGCATATTACAATTCTGTCAACTAACATCAAATTATGTTATAAATATGTCCAAGTGGCCACATTATAAAAGTAGTTTTTTAAATTTTTAGTTTGGTTTGTTTATAGCTTAATGTGAGTCAAGTTTTTTTATAAAAAGGTAAGGTGATAAAGTTAGTGTCGATAATGTTAGTCTTATATGATTATTATAAGTCAATGTTTTAATTTTGTCACTCAAATAAATGTTAAATGTTTATATGTTGTTAGTTGTTTAAATCAAACTAAAAATAGATAGTGTCACCGATAAAAGTGTCACCGCTGTCAGTTGTTAAACATCAATCGTATCAAAAATTGTCGAAAAATATGTATTTGTATGAAACAATGATCTTTGTCAAGTTGTAAAGCATTAATCATATCAAGTAATTGTCAAAAATATGTATTTGTATTAAACAATAATCTTCAACCATTTTTTTAGTTTTCATATTTATTATCCTGTTACATTTTCCATGTCATAAAAAAGAGTCAAATATAAAAAATTCCTTGATTGCAACCAAACACATTATCAGTTGAAACTTACATTCAAGTCAAAATTGGGGTGGGGGAAGGGGCATCTAAAATTGTACCACAAATCCAAAATTTATAAGTAGAAACATATTGGAGGACTTAAGCATCGAGGTTCGAGAAAAACCAACGTCTTCTTATAAACTACTAGTGAAGAGGCCACACAATGCCGTAACGCTTGAATAAAGTGCATGGAAATGTTAATGTCGAGACTAAAATCCAACAACAAAAAAACCAATCATGTTTTGTAAGATCAAGTAATAATGATCACATGCGGTGGCTATATGAGGTGATGAGTACTTAGTCCTCATTTTCATTTTGTCATGTCTTTTAGTTTAGTGTAATTGAGAATAAGAAAAAGGTACATTACTAATCACGTTTGTAATAAGAGAAATTTTGATGTAAAAATATAGTAGAAAATTGATAGTACAATGTATTTACACATCATGATACTTGAAAAGGATGAACAAAAGCGTGTGTCCCTGTTCATACCTAGGTTAGTGGTCATCATGTGAAAACCATTTGTGAAGGTTGAACAAATGTAGAATTCCTATTCGTGGTTCCCAAATTGGTCCGATTATATGAGTTACTAGCATTAAATGGTTTGTGAGAGGCTGATGAGTTCCTTCTCTACCTTTAGTTTTAGACGTGGACCAAGATCATGAACAAACAAAGGTGACATGTTGCAAAATAAGTGTAATTATTTTTTATCATGTTTGTACTAGGGGAATGTTAGGTAAATAATGTTAGTACTCACATATATGAGAAAAATATTAATTCTATGGGTGAGAATAATAGTGATATGTAATAACTCACATAGAATTAATTGTGTGAGTATTGTTATTATTACGGGTGGTTGAGAATTTCCATTAGAATAGAATTAGGTAAGGGATATTGTTGAGTTTTTTCAAACTATCTCCTACCATAATGGATATAAAGAAGTGTATATATTGTAATGTTTTACATTAAACAAAATAATCAATTTTTAATGTGTTTTAGATTGTATGATATGAACAAAACTTATAAGATATACCAAATCTTCTTGTATAAAACTACATTTCTTGATATTAATCAAATTTTATTCTTGTATTGTCTATAACACTTCCTTGATAAATATTAAATGCTTTTCACACATCTTGCTGAAAACAAAAATATCATCCAGATCCATGATCACAAACATTCTTTAAAATGGTTTTAGGAATTGATTCATCAACCTCATGAAGGTGAAGGTACTTGGCACATTGATCTAACTGGATGGTATCATGAGTCATTCATACAATCATTATTGAGTCTTACATGTTGTCTTACATTCATCTTGTTCCCTTATACAAATCTAATGATATCCGCTCTTCAAATAAATCTTGCTAAAATATTTCACTCCTCTCAAACAATGCATAATGTCATTTATGTGTGGAAATGGAAATTTTTCTTGATGGTGATATTACTTATGGTACTTGAATCAATGCACATATACCACTCATTTACCTTTGGTGTTAGAATTGTTGGCACTGTACACGGGCTTAAAATATCTCTGTTATCAAACAGTTCTTGGAATTTATTTTGTATCTTTGGACTCTTCTAGTGGTATACTATAGTCTACTTTGTTTGGAAAAATTGATCATGACATTAAATACATGCAAAAACTAATGTCTTTTATAGTTGGTAACCCTTAAGGCAACTCACTAGACATAATTTCCACAAACTCTTCCAATGTTCCTATTACCTCGCAATATTATTTCTTCTCCTTTTGTTGCTTCTTCCAAGCCTTCCCTTTACATAGTATGTAATATTATCACAAAACATGGACTATCATACTTCACTTCGCTTAAGAACTTTTTATTTGAAAGCAACAACACTTTTGGTGTTGCTTCACTATTCTTTTAAAATGGGTTCAAAGTATATTTATTTCCATACTTCTCCGTAGTGTATGTGTTTTGTAGCCATCATGTTATGTCTTCCGGTTAAACTTCCATGGCCTATCAAGTAGGATATGACATGTGTCCATGGGCACGATGCCATACATCACTTCATTTTCATATATCCCAATCTATAACTTGACAATACCTTTCTCCTTCATGATCAATTTTTGTCCCTTCAACAACCATAAAACTTGGCATGGATTCAAATATTCAATCCTCTTCAACTTCATCTTATCCATCATTTCTTTCATCACCAAATTATCATCTCTCCCACTATCTATGATTACCTTGAAAACTTTTCCTTCGACTTACATGTCGTTCTATTCAAAATTCACATCTCCTCGGGGCCAGTCTCTTCCCTTTCTAGGTTTAACAATATGCTCTTAAACATTAGTGCTTCTCCTATCTCTAGTTATTCATCATGACTTATTGAGCCATTTTCTTCTCCTTGCATGATGTGCACATTTCACTTATCACCATTTTGGGTATATGGGCATGCATATGCTCTATGTCTGTTTCTCCACACATGTAACATGCGCCACAAAAATTTTTTTACCTTCTCTACAACCTCTTCCTTGTGAACTTGACCACCTCCTCTAAATGTTCCTTCACTTTTTGAATTCAAACAAGACCCTCTCTCACCTTACGAAAAATTAGTTCCACCTTTATTCTATCCATTATCTTGTGTGCTCTTTTCCTTTATGCGGTTAGACTTGTTATTTTTGTGGTCCACCCTATCCTCTACCTTCATAGCATCTTGATAGGCTTATTCCATGGAATGAACTTGTAACATACTCATCTCATCTTGAATTTCTATGTACAATTTGGCTATGTACCTTGAGAATTCTCCACTTTCCCCACTCTCTTAGTGAATCAACATTGTTTTTCAGTGTATTCTCTCACACTAGCCTCTTTTTGTTGTAATATATATAACATTATGAAAAAATTGAGATGGTAATGTGTAGACATAAAATTCACCTTGAGATTTTCCACTAGCTTGTCCCATGTCTTAATCTTCCACTTGTCACGCTACACTTGATTGGTTTGAATATGTTCCCACCAAAGAGATGCATGACCTTTCAATTTTGTGCACGCAAACTTGAACTTATAGTGATATTTTGTGTCTTCATATTCAAAATAATTTCCATCTCTGTTATCTAATCCAAAATATTTGTTGATTCCTATTTTCATCTGAAATGTGCACACGTGAAATGTCTACAAAGTTGGAAGAATTTTTGCAGCTTGAAAATAACATGGAATTTTCTCTTAAGTGTAGGACTTGCGTTAATAAGACAAACCTTTGGAGAATGGCCTCCTCCTCTACTAACTATTCTAATGCCAACCACCAAGCTACTCTAATCTATGACTAAGATAATCATGGTGAGGAAAAGGAGGGAAGGAGGAAACTTAAAATGGTGTGGTGATACACAAAATTAGAAGGGATCTCTCTCCTTGATATGATAAATAGAAGACAAATACAAATAAAAGAGGGAATAGCAAGGCACATTCAAATCTACACTTATTCTAACTCTAATTCCTTGATGTTCAACAAAATGAGCTAAAACTATGAAAATATAATCCATACACATCATAAAATGACAAAAATAGAAAGGTAAAATGACAACACAATCCAAAGGAAAGATATGAGCCACAATCAACAAGATATCATTTATTTTCCTATACAATATCTCTTACAATCAGTTGCAAGACATTGGAAAAATTACACAAACTCAAACCAGAGATCTGCAACTCAAAATGTTCAGGGGACCATTTGGTTATGGTAACTTTGCATTCGAGGGAGGATATTTTACAATAATAATTTATTTGCATTTATCAAGAAAAGAGAGAAAAGAGAATAGAATAATGAAGAATATTATGAAGAAATCCCATTCTTCACCCTATCTTCTCTAGAAAGATCATGAAGCTCAAAAATATGTCATGGAAAATGCCAAGCTACAAATTTTTCCCAAAAATACTCATGGGAACATATCCCAAATCATGATGACCCATAACGCTGAAGGTGAATTAATGTTCAAAAAATAATATATTTTATCATAGTGATAATATATGGCATTTATCAACAAATAGTCATAAGATTAGGGGGATAAACATGAAGATCAAGCTTCCATTTGTCTAAAACTGCCATATTTTCACTATAAACCACCATTAAAAATCATCCTCATGTATACAACCATTTTAACTCTTCCCTTGTGTTTTATTGGGCCATAAAAACCTAAAGGTGTCTTCTAGTCAATGGCATATGTAACTGATTTTGGCCCCTAAAAGACTAATAAAACAAGCCAAAAATGAACCAAAAACTCTCATCCTTTGAATTGTCTCATATTCATCAACCATTCTCTATAAAACATTTCTATGATTTTACCCCCTAAAATACGCACCTAATTCCACCACTTAAGGTTAAATGGATCCTATGTTCGACGGCCATGATGATGTCCTGGAGCCCAAAATTACACTAGCTTAAACTATGAAATTTAAGCTAGTGGTGAGTTCTATAATTAAATATTTCTTACCACGCATTAAGCATCGATTTAACCACTCTTACAAGGTTTTCCACCTGTTCACCCCTTGCTACATGTCATTTATTGGTCCCATCTAAGACTCAAAGAAGGTTGTTAAACCTTAGCAATAAAATGAGATCCCATAGAAATCGAACGCCTACACACATCTAAATCGCCACATGTTAATCATTGAAATGATGGAGAAACAATATGTACTGCAACACATGAGTGTTATTGGGGTGAGGGAAAGGTTTTAAGGGTTGGGCATGGGGACACATGTCACTTGAAAATTAAGAGGCGATTAAGTCTTGGTTGTTGCGGTGGTGCCATGTGTCACCTCCTTGATCCATTAGAATTGATGGTGTAACTCTATAAGAAATATTAATTTTTTTATAGTCCACAATGTCGAGCGGCCATCCCAAAGATGTAAGAGGCACCTAATTATGATACAAACAAGGGGTACATACCCTACCCCCTCATGATATTTGAACTTGTGACCTCTATTTCAAGAGCACAAGTTCTTCACCGTTAGGCCAACTCAAGGGTACACACTTTTTCATTTCAAGGAAAAACTTAATGAAATAGGCTAAGTTTTGCATGATTTCATAGGTAAAAACCTAGAGCTAGCCAATAAGATAAATTTGCAAGTTTAAGATAACATGGTTGAATAATCATGGTTAACACCTTCACGTTTAGAATTTTGAGGTCAATTGTCAAAAAATAAAGCAAAGGGTTTATTTTGACAACAATTCTAAACTACTATAATAACAAGGGGTATTTAATCCCCATTCTATTGATTGCATGAAGTAGTCTATCCTCATATACATATTACACTTCCTTTTCTCTACGTTTGCATTCACATCCACATTCACATCGTAGCTTATACTCCTCGTAGCATGGGTCTGCCATCATCATTGCCATTATCTTCCACAAAACACCTTGAATGTTCTGCAACTTTCATGGCTTCAAAACATGCTTGCATAGTTCATTTCATTTTTTCTAAGTCCTTAAATATCTCACCCGATTTCAATGTCCTACATTATTTTGATGTGCCATTTCATTGATATTTTTCCTTTTCTTTCTATGAATTTTTAAACACAATCTCCACAATCATCTACCCAACAATCCTCTTGTTAAAATATTCTTGTAGTGACCTTCAACCCACCATCCACACTATGAAAATCCATAAAAGTTTATAGTTTATCTTCCTCTCATTCTTCTACCTAACAAATCACCCACTAGAAGATGTCTCTGCGATGATTTTCTACCCAAAATCACAAATGTGGAAAACTATAAGATATCTCATGGCTTTCCTCAAGGAAAGCAATCTTGTTCAAATACTAAATGATGTATATAGAGTGAGGGAGTCCAACAAAGGATAGTCTCAAACCTCATAACCTTCAGAATGCATGTGAAACACAAATTAGCAAAAAGAAAGCATGCATCAATAGGAATACTAAATGAAGAAAGTTTAGAGACAACAACACAACTTGGATAATCTTCTTCAGAGAAATAATGACATTATACTAATATCTAACGATACAACTTCATACAACATAAGTCATATATTTAACTCCTCTCATGTGATAACTTCTCCATGTCACAAATCACTTTATTGTGACACTCTCTAACAACTTTTCTATTCAAATTGAGTTTTAAGTTCACATCCCACTCTTCTCTTAAGCATTGAGTTCTCCTTCAAACTTGAACTGATCTCCTAAGGAAGTTGGTTCTACTTATATAGTCAATCATGCCACCTCCTAAATGTCTTAAATCTATGAAATTTAAATGAAATAACCTAAAAATATATCTAAATACAACCAATCAGTAGTGGCCAAAAAAAAAAATTAAAACAATGACAAAATATTTTTAGAGGGACGGTTTGCGTGGCCTAGTGGGTGAGATGAAGGGATGAGAAGAAGAGGTTATGTGTGCCAAGCAATGGCATGTGTAAGAGATCTATAGGGTAGGTGCTGCCCAAAGGACTTTTCAACATGTATATTCTTCCTTGTATAATAATACACAAAAAAACTTTATTTGAGATCCGGATGAAGTTACTCATGCTAGAACCCAAATAATTTTACAAAATTAGTAGTCTTTGGTTATTTCCGCCTCCTCCCAACCTCCCACTGTGCCAGCATCCTCCCATCCTATGCCAAACATGAGCTCCAGAACCTGTGTGGAACATCTAACAAGCATAATAGCCAGTGAGTCGTATGGGGGCAGAGGTTGTTCGTTGGATGTTTTTGGTTGTACCCAATGTTGGCGAGTCGGCCAGTGAGGAAGCCTTTCTTGCGTTTGCCGGAGGAAATAACAAAATATATTCTCATGGAATGCAATTATTGTAGCGTATGAAGTCATGGGTTTCCTCAAGAGGCGGTCACACTATTCCATGCATGCAAAAATAGGTCTCCAACTCACCGAGTTTTCCTTGCCAACATACGTCCAAATTTATGCCAAAAATGGAAGCTTTGGAACAAGGTATGAACAATAGAATTGGGTTTTTTTGTAAGATTTTTTTCTTTCCAGGTGTTATATTTGATATGCGTGAAAAATGTGGAAGTGTGTTATTGTTGGTATGTATGAAAAATGTGGAAATAAACACAAGGCATGAGAGTTGTTTGACTAAAATGTCTGATAAAAATGTGGCCTGCTTGGAAAGAAACATGGTATTATAGACTGAATACATGCAATTTTTCACATAATGGATTGGTAGACAAGTATGTAAAATGTGGTAGCATAGACATGGCACGTGAATTGTTTATCTTCATGCTGAGAGAGAGAAAAGAAACAGGGTGGACCTCCATTAAAGCACTTTGAGGATAAAAAGAAAAAGAAATTCTGTTTGATATGGAACCAAAATGAAGGCATGGATATTGTTTAATTAAAATTGGAGCCATTTAGAATAGTTATCATACCTTGAGCGGGGTTTCTATGATTTGTTTGTTAAAATGCCTCGAGAATTATTGTAGGCTTTGGATAGGAATGATTGTTGTAAACACAAAGTGGATTTGTCGATAACTCCTTGGGGTCACTTTGTTGTTTGCAAAAGCATTGCATTGTGGTTATGGGGATACCGCCAAAGTTGAGCTGTGGAGCTTTGGAACAGTTTTAGACAACCGACAAGCATATTGGGTAGTAGATTTTGTTTTCAAATTGCAAGTGAACAAGAAGATAAGTATACAATTGTGGATATAAACCCAATGCTCATGAATTGTTTGATGAAAATCCTTTTTCAATGGAATGGTCTCAACGGATCACGAGTGCAAACCACTTAGAGCCCCCTTATACCCATTTCGCTCATCGTTTCTAGGCATGGTTCATCTTCCCTTACCTCTCATAATTCTCATGCTTTAGTTCTCTTTTACAACGTAATAGAATTTTCAAAAATTTGGATTTTAATAAAGTAAAATGTTTTTATCAACTCGTAGCAGAAACAATGAAATATCGTGTCGTAACTCATGATGTCAAAATAACTAGTTGCATTAAAACATGAACTTCCACCCTCATTCTGTGGTGATTTAGAAAACTTCCTACCCACCTAGATCGCTCCAATATTGGTATATCGACAAGATGAGATTGACTTCCTAGTAATAATGTTGACCTTCTCCCTATTTAAATAGTTAATTTTTGCATTTTTGGAGACTCATTAAGTACCCTTCGTAACTCTAAAAATGAGATGTGAAGCTTCATTCGTGTACCTTGGTATGCGAGGAGTCACCTTGACCTTTGGATTGACCCCGAATGAACATATGAGATCTTTTTGACACTCTTATAGGAGCCTTGTTACACTGTTTTATAGTAGTAGAAAGTTGTTAAATCTAGAAAGTTGGCTTTCATTTTGAACCGCCATTTGAAACCTGGATAGAGAAATTATTCCCTGTCTTCGCAAACCTCTAGTATTCTTGCTAGACAATTGCATGGAACTTTCAGTTTAGGGAAAAACACTTTTCTGGATAGTTTGGCAAAGCCATTTTGTAGGCCTCGGTCGTAGTTTGACGAGGTCAAACTAGACCAATTTCGACTTGTCGCTCCAGAAAACTTGTCACCGTTTGAAAATGATTTTCTAATTCTCAGGTCCATCGACTCCAATGAATTATCCTTATATAGGGAACTTGTAGGAAGTGTCTCATTGTGTTCTCATCCACTGAATGTCAGTTTTGGACGTGGTTTTCCAAGCCTTTGAGCTAACTTTTGTTCATTTTGCACTGGGCCAACTATGACCAGTGGCCCCGGAAAACTAGCCGCCAAATGTAAACCGTTCACTTTTTCCCAATTCCGTCAGTTGCTATGAACTCTTGGTATATCTGGGGACACGTAGAAAGTTAAATGTGGTGTGTGTTCTCATCGGAAGATAACTTTTGGAAGTGTTTTCTTAGCCTCCGAGCCCGTTTTGAATGTTTTGTAGCCAGTAAGAAAATGTAAGAATAGGAAGCTACGGGACCCTCGTCGGGTTGCCAAACCACCGTGGATACTTTTGACACATGTAAATAATTGTTTAAAACTCTATAGTGTAACTGTTGTGTGAAATAGAACTTTTGACAAAATGGTGTTTTTCTCTCTCTTCCCTTCTCTTTCTCTCTCTGGGTTATAGAATGAAGTGAAATGAAATACATTGAATACATGTCTCTAAAAATTTTCTTTCGCTTGTAAATTATAATTATTATTATATGTAAATGGGAAATTGAAAAATGATAATTATGTTAGATTAGGGCGGATGCCATGCCAGCAAATTATCACCGATATCATGCTCACGTGGTTATTCGGGATGAAAGAATGACGATGAAAAGGCGATGCGTTATTCATTAATTATCATTGTAATTTAGATAGTTTGTTGTTAAATGAATAAATGTATAATGTAGTCTCTTGTTACAGAAGGTTATAATTGATAATTTTTTGATATGTATGAAATTCTAGTTTCAAGGACATCTAAGAAATGTGCATTTAATCATAGTTCAATTTTGATTTATATTACACCTGGTAAGAAGGGTTTGATATTTATATAAGGTAAATAAATTTGAAGTAATATCTTGTAGTGCATATTTAGTGTTCATTAAATGATTAATGAGTCATCTTGTGCATTCATACTTTGTAAATGTAATAAAGATATTTAATCGATCGAAACACTCTACCCTTGTTTAATATCGAAGCACAACTTGTTTTTATGTGTGATACTCCTTACTGTAGAAGACATTGAAAACCGTAGAGTGAACTTAAACCCTGCTCTCGATGGAAATCTCCTAGTTTGAGTAAATAAGAACTCGAGAATGGGCTTATTGTTAGGAAATAAGAGATAAAATATGTGGAATAATCCCTCACGAATTGCAATAGTAGAAACTAATATGTAGAAATTATTACAGATCTGAAATAAAATTGTAGAATAAAATAACACAACACAAGGAGACAATATTTAACGTGGTTCACCCAATTTGGGCTACGTCCACCAAGAATCACTTGCTCAGATTTTATTACAAGTCAATGCTCTCTTAATACAATACCTAGATCCATTTGGAGCTATGCTCAACAAACTCTACAAAATTCATAGCCGAATTCAAAACACATCTACAATGTTTTTCCTCTATCTATCATATGTATAAAACCATATAAATAGACAATCGCTTAAGTAGTTTACAAAACCGTGGTATATCAAAACCATGGGAAAAACCATCCCATAAACCTATGGGTCAAAAATCTTGCCCATATGAGAAGAGCATGTTTCCCGATATGTCGGGTGCATTTTTTCGAGGCCAAAAAAATTTACACCTAATTTTTTTTTTTTTTGGGATTGTGCCCCTGACCCCCGCTGGGACCCGACCCCAAACCCCGCAAGGATACATAAAAATTATACAATACTCTTATTTTACAGTCTTCAACACTTTCACACATGAAAATAAGCTCCACAACATAATAATCTCCCACTTGGAGACTAGTTTTCCTCTGAGCAAGCTTCTCAACCCTTCACTAGTTTCTGTGAAGACCAACCAAAGTTGAACACAACTTCAGTTTTTCCCTTATGACCACCTTGGTCATCATGTCTGTAGGATTCTAACTAGTATGAATCTTCTCCAACTTCAACTTCTCTTCCTCCAAAGTTGTCCTGATGAAATGGTACCTTAACTATATATGCTTTGTCCTAGAGTGGAAAGTAGAGTTCTTAGCTAGGTGTATAGCACTCTGACTATCACTATGCAACTTTCCTTCCTCTTGCTTATGCCCCAACTCCTCAAGTAATTGTTGTAACCAAATCATTTCCTTTCTTTCCTCTATGGCAGAAACATACTCAACCTCTATGGTTGACAAAGCCACCAACTTTTGTAGTCGTGAAATCTAGCTTACTTGTTGTTCCACCTATAGTGTAAACATAACATGTTGTGCTCCTCCTGTTGTCTACATCTCCAGCCATATCTGAATCTACATAACCACACAAAATGGTGTTTGATCCACTGTAGCACAAAATTGTCCCCATGGTCCCTCGCAAATACCAAAGGATCCACTTTATTGCCTGCTAGTGATCTCTACCTGGATCACTCATAAATCTACTCACCGCTCCCACTACATGGGCAATATTAGGCCTAGTGCACACCATGGCATACATCAAATTACCAACTACTGATGAGTAAGGTACCTTGGACATTTAGTTTCTCTCCTGCTCTATCTTGGGACACTACTCCTTTGATAACTTGAAATGGCCTACCAAAGGAGTCCCAACCAGGTTTAGCATCCTGCATATTAAACCTCTCTAAGACTTTCTTAATGTACTCTTCCTGAGATAAATTCAGCTTCCGTTCCTTCCTATCCCGAGATATCCTCATACCAATGATTTGTTTGGCTGCCCCCAAATCCTTCATAGTAAAGGATTCACTTAGTCCGCTTTCTTAGTACTTTTATTTCTTGCATGTTTTTACTGCAACCAACATGTCATCCACATACGAATGAAAGGATAATATAATTTCCATCCTCAAATTTCTTTGTATACACACAATGGTTAGAATGACATCTAATATAACCTTGCTCCATCATGAAGCTATCAAATTTCTTATACCATTGACGTGGAGCTTGTTTCAAGCCATACAAGCTCTTCTTCAGTTTTGCACACCATCTCCTCTTTACCTTTGACCTCATATCCCTCTGGTTGCTGCATATATAGTTCCTCCTCCAAATCACCATGGAGAAATGTAGTCTTTACATCAAGTTGTTCTAAGTGCAAGTTCTTCTGCTACAACTATTCCTAGAACAGTTCTAATAGAATTCATTTTTACTACAGAGAAAAAAATCTCATCAAAATCTATACCTTTTTTTGTGCAAACCCCTTGACCACCAACCGGGCCTTGTATCTTTTCTTTCCTCCTTCTTCCTCTTTGAATCTGAACACCCACTTGTTCTATAATGCTCTTTTTCCTTCGGGTAGCTTTACCAAATCCCATGTCTGGTTCTCCATGAGAGCTTGATGCTCCTCATCCATGGCTTGCTCCCACTTCTTCTTGGCATCTACTTGCATTACTTCATCAAAGCTCTCTGGTTCTCCACTATTAGTGAGTAATAAATAATAAAGAGAAGGAGAAAAATGTTCAAGTTCTCTTCTTACCCTAGAAGACCTCCTCAATATAGGAGTTTGGGGTTCCTAAATTGATTCATGTGTCACTTTCCCATCCGGAAGATCCTCTACCGCTGCATATTCTTTCTTGGATTCTTCCTGTTTTCCTATAACTGCTGCTTATACATGACTTTCTCATTAAAGACCACATCCCTAGATCAAATGATTTTCTTGTCCTTAATACTCCAACATTTATATCCAAAGTCATCACCACCATAACCAATGAAAGTACATTTTTCTGATTTAGCCTCTAGCTTGGTCCTATCATCCTTGTCTATATGAACAAACACCTCACATCCAAAGACTCTAAGAAATGAATAATCAACTTTCTTACCATACCAAGCCTCCTTAGGTATGCCTCCATCCAAGGCACTTGAGGGTCCTCTGTTTATCAAGTACATAGTTGTGCTCACCACTTTTGCCCAAAAAGAAAGAGGCAATCCTACATGTATCCTCATGCTCCTAGCACGTTCCATTATTGTTCTATTCATCCTTTCGATACCCCATTCTCTGTGGGAGTTCTGTAACCATCTTTTTCCTGTGGATTCCATTATTAGAAAAATAATCATCAAATTCATTGCTACAATACTCCCCTCCATTATCTCGACTGAGAAATTTTAACTTAAGACATGTTTCATTCTCTACCAAGGTTTTCCATTTAACAAAGTATCAAATACATCGATTTATTTATGATACAATAAACCCAAACTTTCCTTGTTGCATCATCAATAAAAGTAACATAATAACTTGAACCCCAAGAGATGATACCTGAGTTGGCCCCACACATCAGAATGCACCAACTCTAACTTACTCTCTTTCTTTGTAGGTCCAACCTTGAGAAACCTTACTCACTTCTATTTCCCATATATGCATTCCTCACAGAACTCCAAACATGTTTCTATATATCCGGGAAAATCCTTCTTTATGATCTCCATGCCCTTATGGCTCATATGACCGAGCCTATAGTGCCACAATGTTGTATCTACTTTTGAAGCCACAAGATTACAAAAATTAGTGCTATAAGTGGTTAAATACAAGGTTCCAACCTTCTTACCTCTTGCCACCACAAGAGCACCCTTGGTAACCTTCTAAGAGTCCACTGTAAATATCACAGTACAACCATCACTTCCCAACTACCCCCTATGATATCAAATTTTATCTTAATGTAGGCACATGTCTGACATCCTTCAATAGCCAAGTATTCCCATTCTACATCTTAACTTGAATAGAACCTTTTCCAACTATGTTGCAAGGCTCATCATCACCAAGAAAAACATGCCCAAAATCTCCTTGAACATAATCAACAAAATAATGCCTATGTGGAGAAGCATGGAAAGAAGCCCCTGAATCTAAAACCCAAGATTTAGTAATATTGTGCAAAGAAAGAATCAAAGCATCCTGACATACATTACCCGTTGCCACATTTGCCTCCTTGTTTTCTTCTTGTTGTTTCTTCTTATCCTGAAGCTCCCAACAGTCCTTCTTTGCATGCCTAGGCTTTCCACAATTCCAACATACAATCTTGTTCTTGGATTTTGACCTTGCTCGATCTTTTGATTTTCCACGGTTTCCTCTATTCTTCTGTCTCCCTCTAGTTTCCACTGTCAAAGCATTCCCTAAAGTAGAAGATTCCCTAGAGCTTTTTCTTCACATTTCCTCACTTAGAATCACCCCTATAACATCCTCAAACTTTAACTTCGAGTTAGCTGGAACCGAGTTGTTTACCACCATTACCAGGCTATTCCAACTTTCAGGTAAAGAGCACAAAATTAATAAAGCCCTAACTTCTTCATCAAATTCTATTGTAACTGAAGCTAGCATATTCACAACCATATTGAAATCATTTAAATGATCTACTAATAAACTATTCTCAGAAATCTTCATATTAAACAACTTTTTCATTAAAAATATCTTGTTAGAGGCAAAGGGTTTTTCATACAACTTCCCTAATACATCCATTAGATCTTTTGTAGTCTTTTCCTTTAAAACATTAAATAATACCAAAGATGTAAGACACAGCCGGATTGTCCCAAGTGCCTTCCTATCCAACGATTCCCATTCCGCATCTATCATACTTGAGGGTTTGTTCACCTTCTCGAAAACAGAGTATAAAGATCCTTTTGATAAAGGTAATCTTCCATCTGCATCTTCCAAAGACTAAAATTTTTCCGTTGAATTTATCAACCCTAGATCTTCCATCATCTGCCATAGCTCCCACCCAAGCTAAAAACTTTCCCTACATTCAACACTTCAACAAACCAAACCAGGCTCGATACCAATTGTTGGAAAATAAGAGATAAAATATGTGGAATAATCCCTCACGAATCGCAACAGAGAAAACTAATATGCATAAATTATTATAGATTTGAAATAAAATTACGAATAAAATAACACAACACAAGGAGACAATATTTAACGTGGTTCACCCAATTTGGGCTACGTCTACCAAGAATCACTTACTCGGTTTTATTACAAGCCACTTTGCTCTCTTAATCAAATACCCATATCCATTTGGAGTTATGCTCAACAAACTCTATAGAATTCATAGCCAATTCAAAACACATCTGCAATGTTTTTCTCTATCTATCATATGTATAAAACCATATAAATAGACAACTTTTTAAGCAGTTTTACAAAACCATGGGTATCAAAACCATGGGCAAAACCCGTCCCATAAACCTATGGGTCAAAAATCTTTCCCATATGAGAAGAACACGTTTCCCGATATGTCGGGTGCATTTTATCGAGGCCCAAAAATTTACGCCTAAATTTTTTTTGGGGGGTTGTGCCCCCGAACCCCTACTATCGGGAGCTGCATCCCGAACCCCTGCTACTGGGGCTGCCACCCCCGGACCCCGTTCGAGGCCCAAACCATCCCCGAACCCCGGAGAGGATACATGAAAAGTGTACAAGACTCTTATTATGCAGGTCTTTCAACACTTTCACACATGAAAATAGGCTCCATAACCTAACACTTATCGTCTTAGTCAGTATGTTTAGTGCCATTGTCTTAAACCTGTCGGATAGGAGTGACACAGTCAAACTTTACTTAGAGTATGTAGAGCTAACTCCTCCTTCGTATCCTAGCGGACTACCTTGTCTGCCAAAGATAGATTTAAAATTAAAGTTCTTCATCGAGTGAAAACCCTATTGGATCCAGATGACATGGATGGAGGTTGTGACTTAGTTATTCCAAGTCTTAAACTCTTGTTAATGAACCCCTTAGCTCTGCTCAATCAAATGTGTTACCTTGGTTCCTCTCAACATAACACCTTGGCCCTTTTTGAAGGTGGTTTAGCATAATTTGTCCTCTCGCTTAAAACCTCATTTATAGTTGAGGGGTAGACCCTTGGGTGAAGTTGGAATTAATCTAAAACTCAGTTGATTTGGATGTTAGCTTAGGGTCCGTGTGAAGCATCAAGTCTTTTAAATCATATATGTCTTCAAGAGGTTAGACAAACACTTCGTATCTCCTTTTACAAGACAATGCTAAAAATAAGGCCATAATGTGATGTAGAAAATTAAAGCATATAAGAGTAAAGATGAGAATTGAGGTTAGGGATACTGCCACTCTTGGAGACCTTATAACTCAATTAAATATCTTTATGTGTTTCTAAGAATATGTATTGCATTGTTGTGATCAAACTACGAGAAAATAAAAGATATATATAAATATAAAAAGGAAGTCGTTAAGTCATTGACTTAGAATAACTATGGTAGGAAAATAACTTTTCCATGATCGAAGAATGTTTTGTGGTAAAAAGCTATCTTGCAATTAAATCTCCGTTAAATCCTAATAACGCTATATGGACACCAAGTCACATACACTTGAGTGGTAAGAGTAAAAAGGTAGACATTGAATGTATGTTTGAGAAGAAGATTTTTAACATAAGAGTAAGATAATTAAGTACTTTTTATGCATTGAATTATGCCAAATAATTATGCAAGTTATGGAAAATTTTGTAAAGAACATGAAGCCAGCTTAGAAGGGTCGAACGATAATTTAACCATGGTATGAACTTAAGAATCTGTAGTGGACAAATGAGAAATTTATTCCTTGCACAATAATGTTCTTGGAATGTTAATCGGAACTAAAATACAATTAAAGAAATGATGTGTTGTGGGTTCACCATTCCTGAAGTCATTTTTCTTGTGGTTGGGTCATTACTAGTAACCATTCATTGGGAAAAGTGTGGCATCAACATGCCTATGTTGTTTTCATGTGTCTATGTGAGTTGATGACTTATGTGATCGTCGTCGTTTGCAGTCGGGTTTTTTGTACTTGAAGCCCTTGTTGTGTTGCATGTAGTGAGCAATGTAAGTCAAAAAAATTATCCTGGTATTTTACTGTTGACATTGTGTGTGTAAAATGTGGGCACTACATATGTTATCAGAGTGGAGGTTCATGCTCTCGAACCTCTCGGGATGGATTGGATTTGTGATGGTGTGCATGATGGTGGTGGATATTGGAAGAGTAATGTGATATATGCGTGATGTGAACTATGTTGTAATTGTGAAATTGTGAACGCACATGTTGTGCATGTCACTTAGTGTGTATTTGTTATCATGTTGATGTGCTTATGATGAGAGTATTCACTCTCTATTTCATGGATCCAATGAGGAATCCGTGTGTGATGTACCGCCTTGTTGTGTGTGAAAGGAATGATATTGTGAATTGCAGAGTGTTGAAACATTTTGACCTTATGTGATGTGAAGATGTATTGATGTATTGCATGAAAAAATTTATGTAAAGTGAATCACAGTTTATCATGATGTCATCACCGTATTGTGATTCGTTGTGTGTATCATCGTGTTGTGTTACAATTGACTACGGGTTGTAAGGCTAGACATTTTGTCCCTTGTATGTATAATTCATGTAATATGTGATGGTTCATGTCATGATTTAGGGGCATATGGTGAGTATGATCCCTAGTGTACGATGATTTCACTTTGGGTGTGGGATGTGGTAATGTGATGTATCGTAATTCGTGAAAGTAGTGATTGTGTTATAATCTGTATATAAATACCATACGTAAGACGTTATGGTTAATGTGCATGAATCACCATTGTGTTAGTGATGTAGTTATGTGTATGTTGTGAACCTTACACTAGACGACCCTAAGGGGATAAACTATCAAGAGTGTATGTGTGGAGAGAGGAGGCGTGGACTAGGTTTTCATAATCTTGAGCCGAGTACAAGTGAGGAAGTGGAGTCTTATATAGACTAAAAACCCACTTCTATCTGTTTAGTATACTTCGAGCTTGCTCAGTATATTGTGGGTGTGCACCACCTTAGGCTCAACTTATGCAACCTTGTGTTCCCTGTTCTTTCCTATTGGATTGTTCATTGAATAATCCTATGTGATTTTGACTGTGTTGATCCTTCCTGGGGTATGGAGGGATGATTTAGGCAGAGATGATGACAGTTACATTATTTGATATACTCATTTCTGGTTACATGTATATTTTTATTAGCTGAGGCTCGATGTCTGAGTGCCAGCAACTCAATGAGTACCCCTTTGGTGGCAATATGAGGCCATATAGTGATGTAATGTGCTATTTCTCCATACGTATTTTTATTTGTAAATTGATCATTATCTCTTTTAGCTAGAACTGACTATTTTTTTCTTGATTGACATGTTCCTATATTTTGGGCATTTATTTGTTTGTTGCATTAACATTTTTATTTTACACTAACCATGGCTAATTAGCCATTTTTTTTTCTTAGTTTTAAAACTTTCTTGTCATACTTAAAAGTTTTGTAGCTTCTAGCCCAAGGCTTTTGATTTTTCCATTTGACATTTGAATGGATTGTTATGCTGGTTCTAATGTCGTAATGTGTTGGAATAGGGTCATGGGATTAACCATGGAGTGGTTGAACCTATGGACCCGCTTCAATATAGGGTACGCCCCAAGGAGTTGACAGATAACTAGCGGTTGTTGAACCATGAGTTATTATGTCACTTGGGTTGGGGGTGACGGGGCTCTATGTGCCTAGGGCCATAGGGTGACCACCTCATTAAAAGGAGAAAGAAGACATGCCTCTATGGTTGAGAGACCTGTTATTCTTTATGGCACTGTATGGTGGAGTGACCTGATATTCTTGATGGGGCTCTATGGTTGAGTGACCCGACTTGGTTTTGGCACTATGATTATTTCTCCTTGGGAGGTATATGGAGTTGTTTTATGATGCTTCGGAGATATATGGAGTTATTTCTTGATATTTTGAGATGTGTGGAGTTGGTATAGTGAGTTATGTGTACCCTTGTGAGTCTTTTTGACACCTTGTTATGTTTGAGGCTTGACTCTTTCCTTGATTAGTATGGACTATTGGATATTGTCTTGGCACTACGTCATTACAGTCATGGATTTTTGGGTCTTGTTATACTTGTTGTTTATGTATCAGTGCGATGATTATGTTTTCTAGTCATATGTGTGTACTAGATCTATGTCTAGGATGTAATTGTTGGAAATTATTTGCTATGTGGACTACTTGTTGTCATTCCATGGGGGAATTAAAGGTCTTGTGATGTGTTACAACCATGAAATTTTTGTAGCAAGATGTCTCGTGGTGTAGTGCCCACACTTTTTATAGCTTATTAGCTTGTTGTTTCTTTGCTCATAGACATGTTTTGACAGGTGATTAGTTATATCTTGGACATTATATTTAGATATTTGATCTTATTAGACAGTGTGGACATTTAGGCATATAACGTCAATTTAGCTTAATTTCTATATTGTCACATTTCTTGTTATGTCATGGATACTAATGAATATGATGTTGTGTTTGGAACCTAATTATACTAATGGATAGTTGTTGCATGGTGGGATTATATGACACTTTATCATCTTGCCTAACTTTTGGAATATTGAATATAATTGTGCACATTATCGCATTTTGATTTCAGTAGGATGTTAGGTTAGTGTAGAACTTATTGATATCTTACTATGTCATGGTTTTATATTTTATCGACAGTACGTTAATGTGTGCAATGAGTGTGCAGGTGATAGGTTTATAGGAGAACGTGGGACTCAGGCCAACTACACAATGATCTTGCCTACGGGTTGAGCCCTAGCCATGTTCTTTGTGTGAAGCCTTAGTATAGGTGATTATTATTTTGGGCACTATGAGTGACCCCAATGTATGTAATGTATTGTGCTTTGAATTATTAATTTTGGTTAGGGTAGTTGGTTATGATGTAAACTTGTTTTGGGAGTTAATAACTCCTCTTTCATTTAAATTGTTGATTATGTTTAATGTGTCACTTAATCACAAGGGTTTAGGGTCACATGTGAGACCCTTGGGTGGTCCCCACACCCTCTACTCTTGTGCCAAAATGTAAAACCCGAAATTAGGGTATTTTAGGCATTTTGGGGACCCTTTGTAACTTGGGAGTCCCCCTATCATAAAAATGAGCCCTTGGACCCTACCTAATGGGTAGGGGGGCTTGTTTTCAAGGCTAGAGGGAGTTTTCCCTCCCTTTTTACCTCTTGTTTAGTCATATCCATGTAAGGGATGTGGATTTGTGTGTTTATCAAAAGTTCCACTAGTTTTGTCTTGCTAACATTTAGGGAATTTGGGAGAAGAGAGCAAAAGCTAATTTTACCATTTCTCTCTTTTGTTTTGGCATCTTTGACCTTGATAAGGGAGAGGGTGACACATGTCACCCCCTCATTTGTGAGGATGATCGCTTGCTCCTCTTCAAATTCCCATTCATGGGAAAAGAGAGGGACTTTTTGGAAGTTCTTGCTTGGGATGCTTGTGGATTTTGGAGCTTGGAGGCTGGCTTGAGTCAAGGTGTGAAGACATTTGAAGTTGGAGAGCTTTTTGGGGAGCTTTCCTTGAAGTAGGCTCTCATGTCTTTTTTTGTGTTGTTGCCTTTTTGTTCTTGCTAGAATTGTTCCTTAAAATTGTTATTTGTTGTATGTGGATTTTGGTTGCTTGCTTATTTTCTTTAACTCCCTCCATCATATGGCATGATGGAGTTTTGGAGTGTGGGGGAAGAGAGAGGGAATTTTCCCTCTCAATCCTCAAGGCTTGATGGACAAGCCTTGTAGGATCTTATTGTTTTTCCCCTCAAATGGTTGAGGTGGGGAAGTTGATTCATGTGGCTTGAATCTCCTTCCCCATTCTTGGTAAGGAAACCCCTTTTGGGGTTTGAAAAGAGGACTTGGAGAAAGGGGGAGGAATAAGGAGGGTCTTGTTTGAATAAGGAGCAATAAGGAGGATATGGAGATGTGTATATTGTGCAAATAATTTTGATGCATAACTTTGGATAACTTTCTCCTTTCTTCCCCATTTTTGAGGATGAACATGGGTTCTCCTCCTTGTAAATTTGGAGCCTTGTGTTGTTGTGAACTATCTTTGTATGCTTGTATTATTGTTAGTGAACCCCTTCTTCTTGTGCAAGTTTTGGTTAGTTGACCTCTTTCCCATGGGCTTGGGGGAGGCTAGCATGCATCCTAACCTTGGGAAAGGCATGTGATGATGCCTATGGTTGGGTGGCAAACAAGCTCTCTCTCCTTTCTGGTTCTTTTGGAGGCAATGTACATGGGGATCTCATGTTGAAAGTGGATTGTTGGATTGGAGCTCTTTAACTATTACCCTTATTGTGGTCATTGCTTCTTTGTAGAATCTACATTGTTGTAAACCTCTTCTTGGTGTTGGTAAATTTCTTTGGACAAGTGTAAGCTACTCTTGAGCAAACTCGTTCTTCCTAAGCTTGTATGAAGTGTTGTAATAAACTTGAGTAGCCATGTATTGGTGTACATTTGGTATATGAAAACTTCAAATCTTGAAAATGAAATATTGTTTTGTTGTTTCTCTTTAATATGAAAATTTGATTTGTAATCTCCTTTATAAAAAAAAAAGTATAGGTTAGAATTTGACTTTCTTGTGAACTATTTATACCATGCATGTTGAATATCTATCTTGTTTAAAAATCTGAAATGCTTAGTTACTTCTTGCATTTGGAAAACAATGTTAACATTTTGTTGAAATCTCATTTATAAAAAAAAAAAATAATATGTTTCTTGTCTCATTGAAAAATTTTAGGCCCCTTAAAGTACCTAAGTATCAAAGAGGAATCTGAAAGTTTACAACTTGAAATAATTTCCTCCTTTTTCTTATAAATGAACATTCAATACAAATATTATTTTTATATACAACTAGATAGTTGCATACACTATTCTAGAATATTTATATGAACTTATATGAAAAAATAAGGTAAATGTGATTAGGTTCAAATTCCGAGAATATAAATATTCACACACACACACACACACACACACACACACACACACACACACACACACACACACACACACACACACGCACGCACGCACGCACGCACGCACGCACGCACGCACGCACGCACGCATACGCACCAGCACACACACACACACATATTTATTTTATAGCATATATTATATAAGTTATGTTTTCTCTTTTTAAATAAACAAAGATTTTAAACAAAAAGAAAGGTGTTTTATTTTTTTTATTTTTTTAAATAATAAAAAAAAGAAAAAAAAAAAAGAGAAGGGTTCGAGGGGGCCAAACCCCTCCCCCATTCCTTGCGGCCTCCTTTGCTCTGTGCAGCCTGCATAGCTCCCCGTACGCCCGCAACTACCCTCCACTTGCCGCCATCACCGCACTGCCCACTTGCTGCCACCTGCTTGTCTCCCCACGCCCACGCCCTGCCACTGCTCCCTTCCTCCTCCTCCATTATGTTGCCCCATCTCCACGCATCCTCCCTCCATACACCGCCCCCTCCCCCTCATGTGGATTCACACCCCTATCCTCCCAATCACCGCTCTCCCCCTCAAACCTCGTGACCCTTCCTTCCGCTCGCAAAAGCAGAGCTTTGCTCTTTAAAAAAAATATACATATAAATAATTAAACAAATGCTTCATTACTGTATACACATGTAACTTGGTGTTTTGGTGCCTACTTTCAAATAAATTTACTCCCTTATGCTAGGGTATCCAACCATTACACAGCCATGTAAATGGAGGAAGCTACAAATACGAAATGATAAAATAAATAAATAAATAAAAAAAAGGGGTTGTCAACTGGTTTTATCCATGAAAATCCCTCTCCTTAGCTCTCCAAGCAACTCTGCAAATGGGCAAGGTAGAATAAAATGAGGATAAGAAAGAAAGGAAAAGAGCATAAAGAAATTTTAGGGTAATTTTAGGGTTACTAGATCCAAGGGTTACCAATAAATCCTACATTACCTTTAAGTTGTGGGAATTTAGGGGTTTTAGGAAATAATCTTAAGGAGGGAATGGGTGTGGAGGTCATGTAAATTAAAAGGGGTGTGTAGGCTTTTTCTTCAAATATTAGCTTTTACCTAACAAGGCAGCCATGTTAAGAACTAAATAAATAAAATTATATTTGGGTGAGGGATTGGGTAATTGGGTTGATCAATTTAGTCTAAAATAAATAATTTCGAAATCAGTTTTGTATCATTAGTTTTAGTATTGTTAGTAATCACCTTCAAAAATTAATTTATAACCCTAATTTTGAGTTACACTTGGGTATGGGTTGCGTTGTTCCAAGGCGGGGCATTACATTTGGTATCGAGCTTGAGGGTTCACACACGTGGACCCTGGGTAACTAATTAAAATAGTTAATGGTAATTTTAACAACACAAAACTAACAAAATGAATACAAATAAACAGTTCAAATGAATCATCCACCACCATTAAATTTTAAATTAATAAATGTCTCGCTCACCTCTGCGTGCGCGAGGATGGTGCCCAAGCGAGGATGATCAGCTAGAGGTTTGGGCGTAGTGCATCTACATAGGAGCCGCCGGCACCCGACTTTGGGCCTCGGATATTAGAGACCTTGCTCCAGCTGATAGGCATTGTGGAGCAGCGCCTACCACAACCGCGGAGAGAGCGAGAGTGGAGACACCATTTGGAGATGATGAACCTGATAGGTGAGGACATGCATTTAGAGCCGCGAGAGCATGATACACCGAGGTGGGAGAGGTCACGTAGCCCTTCCGTTCATCACGAGAGGGTAGCCTCATTCCATCATAGCCGCTCACACAGTCTCAAGGGACCATTCAAGGATAGGTGACCCCCTTCGCCTATTGGGCTTCATTGTTAGGATCGAGATATAGGCAGTGTGATCAGGGATCTTCTTCGGTTGCAGCCGCCCACTTACATCGTCTCTACAGATGGCTTTGGGGCTGAGTCATGGCTCCTTAGCTTGGATAGTTTCTTTGGCTTACACTCTTATGAGAGAAACATCAAGGCAAGGTTTGTCATACACCTCCTCCAAGACGCAACAGGCATTTGGTGGAGGAATTAGGAGTGGAAGCTCCATCCGACTCAAGAGACAAGATTACTTGGGAGATGTTCGAGGAGCATTTGGGCTCGTTATATGTCGAGTATTTTTGCGAAAAGGATCAATGAGTTTCACGACTTACAACAGGATCTCGACACAATGGCGCAAAGATGAGCGCAAGTTCCTAGATCTCCTACGGTATGTGGACTACTGCAAGATGAGAAATTACAGGTTAACAGGTTTATTCGAGGGCTTAATGCAGACATAGCAGGAGCAGTTAGGATGCTATCTCCTCCCACACTTGAGAAGGCCGTTGAGAAGGCCTACTTAGCCGAGGAGAACAGGACCAAGGCATAAGAGCATCGTGATAGAAACAAGAGTAAGTTCCAGGAGAGGATACAAGCCTTCCAGAGTCAGAGGTCACAAGGTACTGCACCACCCCCTAGAGGATGATTTTGGCCTCCGCCAGTAGCCATGAGAGCTCCACCACACCCGTAGCGACAAACACAGTAGCAGGGCCACCCGCAGCAGGGGGCTAGACAGACATAGGGATTTTAGAGAGGTGTTTCTAGAGGAGGTTTTGGTGGAGCCAAAGATAGGAGGCAGGGCACTCAGCAGACACAGCCAGCTCGCACTCAGCAGTCTGCTAGGGTTGGACTAGTAGGATCAATACACCAGAGTACAGGAGGAACCCCATCTCAGAGGGGCACAGGAGGTTGTTTTATTTGTGGATCTCCAATGATCACTATGTGCGCATGTACCCGCACAAACCCAATACCATGGATGCACAGAGAGCTGTTAGATCCGAGCAAATGGTGGGTGATGTAGGACGCGCCCATCGAGTATATGCTGCGGTTGAAAACCACCAAGCCGAGCATCGGAGCCATGGTCATTGAGGCAGCAGTACTATCAGGGGTATTTCTATCTTAGTACTTTTTGATTCAGGTGCTTCAGATTCCTTTATATCACCTTCTATAGTGGACCAGTGTGGGCTAGTGGTGGCTAGGCAACCAGATAGTTGGCAGTTGAGTTGGCCTCTGGGGCCAAACTCACCATGGACTCGTATGTGGAGAGTTGCGTACTTGATTTAGGAGCCTTCTCCACTACTCTTGACCTCCGAGTTATCCCTCTAGGTTCCTATCAGGTAGTTTTGGGTATGGATTGGCTTGAGTCTCATTGAGCTAAGGTGGATTGCAGAAATAAGGTCATTGAGTGTCAGGATGATCTTGGGAGTACAGTTGTGATATCAGGGATGCAGAGGCCTATCTCCTTGCACATGATATCGGGTAAGCAACTCAAGCGGAGCATGCATAAGGGGTGTCAGTTGTTTGCTATTACCATCAGTGATCGATCTGAGAGTATTCCAGAGCATTCACCCTTAGATGATCATGTAATTTTGAGGGAGTATACATATGTTTTTCCAGGCGAGCTTCCAGGGTTACCACCCCACAGAGAGGTGGATTTCACCATTGATTTAGTACCTGGATCAACACCAGTGTCTAGGGCACCTTATCGGATGACGACCCCAGAGCTTTATGAGCTCAAGATTCAGTTAGAGGAGTTGTTGGATAAGGGTCTCATTCACCCTAGTGTATCTCCTTGGGGAGTGCCAGTCATATTTGTGAAGAAGAAGGATGGTTCTCTCAGGCTTTGTGTAGACTTCAGCAGCTCAACAAAGTCACAATAAAGAACCGTTATCCACTCCCTAGAATTGATGACTTGTTTGATCAGATGTGGGGAGTGAGAGTATTCTCCAAAATTGATCTCAAGTCGGGTATCATCATTTGCACATTTTAGATGCAGACATTCATAAGACAAATGCGTTTCGGACATGTTATGGGCATTACGAGTTCACAGTGGTTCCTTTTGTTTGACCAATGCCTCAACCGTCTTCATGAGCCTCATGAATGGTGTATTCGGACATTTCTAGATCACTTTGTCGTAGTGTTCCTTGATGACATATTTATTTATTCTCATTCCGAGGAGGAGCATGAGGAGCATTTGAGACAGGTACTTCAGGTTTTGAGAGAGCAGAAGTTGTATGGGAACTTGGAAAAATGTAGATTCTTTCGCATGCAGAGATTCAAGACTTGGGTCATATCATTTTAGGCGAGGGTATCTCGTACATCCCTCTAAGATACGAGCTATCTTGGGCTGGCTAGAACCCACATCAGTTCGAGGTGAGGAGTTTCATGGGTTTGGCAGGGTATTATCGCAGTTCGTACATGACTTTTCTAGGATTGCTCACCCTATTACTTCTCTTCGAGGAAAGGGAAGAATTTTTATTGGTCGAGAAATGTGAGCAAGTCTTTCAATTGTTTAAGGAAAGGTTAACCACAAAGTGCCCATCTTAGCGCCCAGGACTCCGACAGAGGATTTTATTGTTTGCACCGATGCATCACTAGAGAGATTGGGAGCGCTTCTTATGCAGAGCATCGGGTTATTACTTTTGAGTCTCGTAAGCTCAAGGACTATGAGCTTAATTATCCTACTCATGACTTGGAGCTTGCAGCAGCTTCTTCATGCTCTAGTTCGTTGGTGATATTTCCTTTTGGGTAGGCCTTTCATTTTGAGGACGAGACCATCGTAGCTTGCAACATATCTTCTCACAAATGAACCTCAACACTTGTCACAACGGCGTTGGATGGAGTTCCTATGTGAGTATGATATGGAGGTTTAGTACATCAAAGGGAAGGAAAATTTGGTTGCAGATGCTCTTAGCGATGATGACATGTGCTTGCTTCTTTGACACTTCACCAGATTTGAGAGGCGGGATTCTCGAGCACCTTTCGAGGACAGATTTTATGAGAGAGCTAGGCGGATGTTAGAGTCTCGGGGGTTCATTAGAGGGCAGATATTCAGGGTGTGTTTTTAGAGACAGATGGTTTGCTTAAATTCCACAGCGCATCTACGTGCCTAAGTCGGTGATCTGCATAGCTTCATCCTCACAGAGGCTCATCGAGCCCCATATGCGGCACATCCAGGAGTGAAGAAAATGCATGCCGATCTGAGAGAGTTATATTATTGGCCAGGTATTCGACGGGACATAGAAATTTTTTTGCATGTTGCCTTGAGTGCCAGAGGGTCAAGGCAAAGCATTCTCATCCCGTAGGACTTTTACACCCCCATGATATTCCCGAGTGGAAATGGGATGTGATTTCCATGGATTTCATAGTCGGACTTCCTATGTCTTCTTATCGTCATGACGCCATTATGGTCACCGTGGATAAGTTGACTAAGGTTACGCATTTTTCGCCAACCAAGGTCACCTATAATGCACAGGCCATTGCCAAAGTATTTATGGAGGACATTGTTAGGTTACATGGGATTTCGAAGACCATCATTAATGACAGGGATACTATCTACACTTCAGTATTCTGGACTTCTTTTCAGGCCGCTTTGGGTACTCAGATCAATTTCAGTTCAGCTTATCATCCAGAGATAGATGGGCAGACAGAGAGGGTTAATCAGGTGTTAGAGGACATGTTGAGAATGTATGTGATGGATCAATAGAAGAAATGGGAAGATTATTTACATCTAGTTGAGTTTTCCTACAATAATAGTTATCATAGTTCCATTGGTATGGCTCCTTACTGGCTTTGTATGGATGACCTTGCAGACTCTTTTGAGTTGGGATAGACTAGATGACAGGATTATTCTGGGACCAGCCTACCTTTAGGATTTAGAGCAAAGGTTGTGTTGATTAGACAACGTCTTGAGTAGGCTAGAGCACGCCAAAAGGCATATGCAGACACCAAGAGGATTGATCATCACTTCTCAGTGGGTGACAAAGTCTTCTTGAGAGTTCATCCACATAAGAGTCCAATCCGTTATGGAAAGGGTTCTAAGCTATCACCTCGTTTTTGGGGCCTTTTAATATTTTAGAGGTCATTGGTCCAGCTTGCCTATCACCTAGCTTTGCCACCACACCTTACATGGGCCCACGATGTTTTCATGTTTCGTACTACGTAGATATGTACCGATGCTTCTCATGTCTTGGATTGGTCGGCATTACGGGTAGAGGATGGAGGATAGTGGACATTGGAGCTCATATGCATATTGGAGCATTGGAGGTTGGCCCTTCGGGGTCGAGATTTGGACCAAGTTAGATTACAAAGTGGGACCGATATGACAAGACAACAACTACTACCTGGGAGGATGCGATACCTTTGAGGGCTAGATATCCCTATCTCTTTCAAAGTGACTTCCAGGAGGAAGTATAAATTTAGTAGAGGGGATGTAGTGCCCACACTTTTATAGCTCGGTGAGCTTGTTGTTTCTTTGCTCATAGACATGTTTTGACAAAGTGATTGGTTATATCTTGGACATTATATTTAGATATTTGATCTTATTAAACAGTGTGTGGACATTTAGGCGTATAGCACCAATTTAGCTTAATTTCTATATTGTCACATTTCTTGTTAGGTCATGGATACTAATGAATATGATGTCTGTGTTTGGAACCTAATTATACTTGATGGATAGTTGTTGCATGGTAGGATTATATAACACTTTATCATCTTGCCTAACTTTTGGAATATTGAATATAATTGTGCACGCTATCACATTTTGATTTCCGTAGGATGTTAGGTTAGTATAGAACTTATTGATATCTTACTATGTCATGGTTTTATATTTTATCGATATAGGTACGGTTAATGTGTGCAATGAGTGTGTAAGTGATAGGTTATAGGAGAACGTGGGATCGTGCCAACTACACAATCTTGCACAAAGAGTAGCCTACGGGTTGAGCCCTAGCCATGTTCTTTGTGTGAAGCCTTAGTATAGGTGATTATTATTTTGGGCACTATGAGTGACCCCAATGTATGTAATGTATTGTGCTTTGAATTATTAATTTTGGTTAGGGTAGTTGGTTATGATGTAAACTTGTTTTGGGAGTTAATAACTCCTCTTTCATTTAAATTTTTGATTATGTTTAATGTGTCACTTAATCACAAGGGTTTAGGGTCACATGTGAGACCCTTGGGTGGTCCCCACACCCTCTACCCTTGTGCCAAAAATGCAAAACCCGAAATTAGGGTATTTTGGGCATTTTTGGGGACCCCTTTGTAGCTTGGGAGTCCCCCTATCATAAAAATGAGCCCTTGGACCCTACCTAATGGGTAGGGGGCTTGTTTTCAAGGCTAGAGGAGTTTTCCTCCTTTTTACCTCTTGTTTAGTCACATCCATGTAAGGGATGTGGATTTGTGTGTTTATCAAAAGTTCCACTAGTTTTTCTTGCTAACATTTAGGGAATTTGGGAGAAGAGAGCAAAAGCTAATTTTACCCTTTCTCTCTTTTGTTTTGGCATCTTTGACCTTGATAAGGAGAGGGGTGACACATGTCACCCCTCATTTGTGAGGATGATCGCTTGCTCCTCTTCAAATTCCCATTCATGGGAAAAGAGAGGGACTTTTTTTTGGAAGTTCTTGCTTGGGATGCTTGTGGATTTTGGAGCTTGGAGGCTGGCTTGAGTCAAGGTGTGAAGACATTTGAAGTTGAGAGCTTTTGGGAGCTTTCCTTGAAGTAGGCTCTCATGTCTTTTTTGTGTTGTTGCCTTTTTGTTGCTAGAATTGTTCCTTAAAATTGTTATTTGTTGTATGTGGATTTTGGTTGCTTGCTTATTTTCTTTAACTCCCTCCATCATATGGCATGATGGAGTTTTGGAGTGTGGGGAAGAGAGAGGGAATTTTCCTCTCTCAATCCTCAAGGCTTGATGGACAAGCCTTGTAGGATCTTATTGTTTTTCCCCTCAAATGGTTGAGGTGGGGAAGTTGATTCATGTGGCTTGAATATCCTTCCCCATTCTTGGTAAGGAAACCCCTTTGGGGTTTGAAAATCCTTCCAATGAGGACTTGGAGAAAGGGGGAATAAGGAGGGTCTTGTTTGAATAAGGAGCAATAAGGAGGATATGGAGATGTGTATATTGTGCAAATAATTTTGATGCATAACTTTGGATAACTTTCTCCTCTCTTCCCCATTTTTGAGGATGAACATGGGTTCTCCTCCTTGTAAATTTGGAGCCTTGTGTTGTTGTGAACTATCTTTGTATGCTTGTATTATTGTTAGTGAACCCCTTCTTCTTGTGCAATTTTGGTTAGTTGACCTCTTTCCCATGGGCTTGGGGGAGGCTAGCTTTCATCCCAACCTTGGGAAAGGCATGTAATGATGCCTATGGTTGGGTGGCAAACAAGCTCTCTCTCCTTTCTGGTTCTTTTGGAGGCAATGTACATGGGGATCTCATGTTGAAAGTGGATTGTTGGATTGGAGCTCTTTAACTCTTACCCTTATTGTGGTCATTACTTCTTGTCACTTGCAAGGAATGATTTAGTAGAATCTCCATTGTTGTAAACCTCTTCTTGGTGTTGGTAAATTTCTTTGGACAAGTGTAAGCTACTCTTGAGAAAACTCGTTCTTCCTAAGCTTGTATGAAGTGTTGTAATAAACTTGAGTAGCCATGTATTGGTGTACGTTTGGTATATGAAAACTTCAAATCTTGAAAATGAAATATTGTTTTGTTGTTTCTCTTTAATATGAAAATTTGATTTGTAATCCCCTTTATAAAAAAAAAGTATAGGTTAGAATTTGACTTTCTTGTAAACTATTTATACCATGCATGTCGAATACCTATCTTGTTTAAAAATCTGAAATACTTAGTTAATTTTTGCATTTGGAAAGTAATGTTAACATTTTGTTGAAATCTAATTTATAAAAAAAAAAAAGAATAATATGTTCCTTTCTCATTGAAAATTTTTAGGCCCTTTAAAGTACCTAGGTTATCAAAGAGGTATCTAAAAGTGTACAACTTGAAATAATTTCCTCCTTTTTCTTATAAATGAACATTCAATACAAATATCATTTTTATATACAACTAGATAGTTGCATACACTATTCCAGAATATTTATATGAACTTATATGAAAAAATAAGGTAAATATGATTAGGTTCAAATTCCAGAAATATAAATATTCACACACACACACACACACACACACACACACACACACACACACACACACACACACACACACACACATATATTTATTTTATAGCATATATTATATAAGTTATGTTTTCTCTTTTGTTAAATAAACAAATATTTTAAACAAAAAGAAAGGCGTTTTATTTTGTTTATTTTTTTAAAATATAAAAAAAAAAAAAAAAAGAAAGGGTTCGGGGGAGGGCCGAACTCCTCCCCCATTCCTTGTGGCCTCCTTTTTGCTGCTGCGCAGCCCCGGACATCTCCCCGTACACCTACGGCCACCCTCCACCGCCGCCACCACCGCCGCACACCACCTCCGCCGCTTTGTCTCCCCCACGCCTCGCCACTGCTCCCTTCCTCCTCCTCCATTATGTCGCCCCCTCTCCACACATCCTCCCTCCATACACTACCCCCTCACATGGATTCACACCCCTATCCTCCCAATCGCCGCTCTCCCCCTCAAACCCGTGACCCTTCCTTCCGCTGCAAACAGAGCTTTGCTCTTTAAAAAAAATTTTAAAAAAATACATATAAATATCTAAACAAATGGTTCGATTAAACAGATACACATGTAACTTGGTGTTTTGGTTGCCTACTTTCAAATAAATTTACTCCCTTATGCTGGGGTATCCAACCATTACCCGGCCATGTAAATGGAGGAAGCTACCAATACAGAAATGATAAAATAAAAAAATAAAAAAAGAAAAAAAGAGGGGTTGTCAACTGGTTTTATCCATGAAAATCCCTCTCCTTAGCTCTCCAAGCAACCTGCAAATGGGACAAGCAAAATAAAATGAGGATAAGAAAGAAGGGAAAAGAACATAAAGAAATTTTAGGGTAATTTTAGGGTTGTTAGATCCAAGGGTTACCATTAAATCCTACATTACCTTTAAGTTGTGGGAATTTTGGGGTTTTAGGAAATAATCTTAAGGAGGGAGTATGTGTGGAGGTCATGTAAATTAAAAGGGGTGTGTAGGCTTTTTCTTCAAATCTTAGCTTTTGCCTAACAAGGTAGCCATGTTAAGAACTAAATAAATAAAATTGGATTTGGGTGGGATTGGGTAATTGGGTTGATCAATTTAGTTTAAAATAAATAATTTTAGAAATCAGTTTTGTATCATTAGTTTTAGTATTGTTAGTAATCACCTTCAAAAAAAATAATTATAACCCTAATTTTTAGTTACACTTGGGTATGGGTTGCGTTGTCCCGAGGCGGGTCATTACACGTGGGTTGTTGTGTTAAGTTTTGTGTGACATCTTGATGTCATTTTCTATTGGGCACCCACAAAAAAAAAAAAAACAAATCAATTAAAACCTTAAACAATGAATATTAAGACCATGAGTTTTAGTCATACTTTTAAAAAGAAAGACTAAGTAACAATGTAAAAGAGAACTGCCAATCTTCACAAAACATTAAAAGAGCTTCTCAAACTTTTATTCTTCCCTTTGGTCATGCCTTAATGATGGGTATCCCTCCGTTAGTGGCATGATTTGTTGATAATTTTCCTCCTTTCCTATGACTACCCTTTTCTCATCTTGGCATTGTGTCGCATCGAGGATGATGCTATTATAAGGGGAGGGAAATGTAGTGGCCGAAAAAAAAAAGAAATAAAATAAAAATTTAAAACAATAACAAAATATTTTTAGAGGGATGGTTTGTGTGGCCTGGTGGGTGAGATGAAGGGATGGGAAGATGAGGTAGCGTGTGCTAGGTAGTGGCGTGTGTAAGAGATCTGACAGGGCAGGTGCCGCCCAAAGGACTTTTCAACCTGTCTATTCTTCCTTGCATAATAATACACAACAAAACTTTATTTGAGATCCGAGATGCAGTTACCCATGTTGGAACCCAAATAATTTTGCAAAATTAGCAGTCTTTGTTTGTTGTGGCCTCCTCCCAACTCGCGCCAAACATGAGCTCTAGAACTGCATGGAACATCTAACAAGCATAACAGTTAGTGAGTCGTATGGGGGTAGAGGTTATTCATTGGATGTTTTTGGTTGTACCCAATGTTGGTGAGTCGGCCAGTGAGGAAGCCTTTCCTGCATTTGACCAGATGAAAGAACGAAACAACTTCTCATGGAATGCGATTATTGCAGTGTACAGAAGGCGTGGGTTTCCTCAAGAGACAGTCACACTGTTTCATGCGTGCAACAAACAGGTCTCCAACCTGATGAGTTTTCTTTGCCAGCATACGTCCATCCTGTGCCAAAATGGAAGCTTTGGAACAGGGTATGAACAATAGAATCTGGTTTTTTTGTAAGATTTTGTTCTTACAAGTGTCATAGTTGATATGCGTGAAAAATGTGGAAGTGTGTTATAGTTGGTATGTATGAAAAATGTGGAAATAAACACAAGGCATGAGAGCTATTTGACTAAAATGTCTGATAAAAATGCGGCTATGAAAGAAACATGGTATTATAGACTGAATACATGCAGTTTTGCATGAATGGATTGGTAGACAAGTATGCAAAACGTGGTAGCATAGACATGGCATGTGAACTATTAGTCTTCACGCCCGAGAGAGAAAAATAAATAGGGTGGACCTCTATTAAAGCACCGAGGATAAAAAGAAAAAGAAATTCTATCTGATATGGAAGCAAAATGAAGGCATGGATACTGTTTAATTAAAATTGGAGCCCTTTAGAATAGTTATCATACCCCGAGCGGGGTTTCTGTGATTTGTTTGTTAAAATGCCTTAGAGAATTATAGGATTTAGATAGGAATGATTGTTGTAAACACAAAGTGGATCCGCGATAACTCCTTGGGGTCACTGTTGTTTGCAAAAGCATTGTGTTGTGGTTATGGGGATACCACCAAAGTTGAGGTGTGGAGCTTTGGAACAGTTTTAGACAACCGACAAGCATATTGGGCAAGATTTTGTTTTCAAATTGCAAGTGAACAGGAAGATAAGTATACAGTTGTGGATATAAACCCAATGCTCGTGAATTGTTTGACGAAAATCCTTTTTCAATGGAATGCTCTCAACGGATCATGAGTGCAAACCACTTGGAGCCCCCTTATACCCGTTTTGCTTATCGTTTCCAGGCATGGTTCATCTTCCCTTACCTCTCATAATTCTCATGCTTTAGTTCTCTTTTGCAACGTAATAGAATTTAAAATATTAGGATTTTAATATAGTTAAATGTTTTTATCAACTCGTAGTAGAAACAATGAAATATCATGTCGTAACTCACGATGTCAAAATAACTAGTTGCATTAAAACATGAACTTCCACCCTCATTTTGTGGTGATTTAGAAAACTTCCTACCCACCTAGATTGCTCCAATATTGGTATATCGACAAGACGAGATTGACTTCCTAGTAATAATGTTGACCTTCTCCCTGTTTAAATAGTTAATTTTTGCATTTTTCAGAGACTCATTAAGTACCCTTCGTAACTCTGAAAACAAGATGTGAAGCTTCATTCGTGTACCTTGGTATGCGAGGAGTCACCTTGACCTTTGGATTGACCCCGAATGAATATATGAGATCTTTTTGACACTCTTATAGGAGCCTTGTTACACCGTGTTTATTTGAGTAGTAGAAAGTTGTTAAATCTAGAAAGTTGGCTTTTATCTTGACCGCCATTTGAAACTGGATAGAGAAATTATTCCCTATCTTCACAAACCTCTAGTATTCTTGCTAGACAATTGCATGGAACTTTCAATTTAGGGAAAAACACTTTTCTCGGATAGTTTTGCAAAGCCATTTTGTAGGCCTCCTGGCCGCAATTTGACGAGGTCAAACTGACCGATTTCAACTTGTCACTCTAGAAAACTTGTCGCCGTTTGAAAACGGTTTTATAATTCTCGGTCCCCACGACTCGTTGAGTTCTCCTTATATAGGGAACTTGTAGGAAGTGTCTTGTTGCATTCTCATCCACCGAATGTCAGCTTTGGACGTGGTTTTCCGAGCCTTTGAGCTAGCTTTTGTTCATTTTACATCGGGCCAACTACAACCAAAGGGCCACAACCGCTCACTTTTTTTCCCACTCGTCGGTTGCTATGAACTCTTGGTATGTATAGGGACATGTAGAAAGTTAAATGTGGTGTGCGTTCTCATCGGAAGATAACTTTTGGATGAATTTTCTTAGCCTCTGAGCCCGTTTTGAAGCCAATAAGAAAATGTAAGAATAGGAAGTCATGGGACCTCGTTAGGTTGCCAAACCACCATGGATACTTTTGACACATGTAAATAATTGTTTAAAAATCTATAGTGTAACTATTGTGTGAAATAGAACTTTTGACAAAATGGTGTTTTCTCTCTCTTCCCTTCTCTTTCTCTCTCCTGGGTTACAAAATGAAGTGAAATGAAATGCATTGAATACATGTCTCTAAACTTTTTCTCTCGCTTGCAAATTGTAATTATTATTATATGTAAATGGGAAACTGAAAAATGATAATTATGTTAGATTAGGGTGGATGCCATGCCAATGAATTATCACTGATATCATGCTCACATGGTTTTGCAGGATGAAAGAATGATGACGAAAAGGTGATGTGTAATTCATTAATTATCATTGTAATTTAGATAGTTCATTGTTAAATGAATAAATGTATAATGTAGTCTCTTGTTACAGAAGGTTATAATTGATAATTTTTTGATATGTATGAAATGCTAGTTTCAAGGACATCTAGGAAATGTGCATTTAATCATAGTTCAACTTTGATTTATATTACACCTGGTAAGAAGGGTTTGATATTTATATAAGGTAAATAAATTTGAAGTAATATCTTGTAGTGCATATTTAGTATTCATTAAATGATTAATGAGTCATCTTGTGCATTCATACTTTGTAAATGTAATAAAGAGATTTAATCGAAACACTCTACCCTTGTTCAATATCGAAGCACAACTTGTTTTCATGTGTGATACTCCTTACCGTAGAAGACATTGAAAACCGTAGAGTGAACTTAAACCCCACTCTTGATGGAAATCTCCTAGTTTGAGTAAATAAGAACCCGAGAATGGGCTTATCGTCTTAGTCAGTATGTTTAGTGCCATTATCTTAAACCTAGTCGATAGGAGCGACACAATCAAACTTCACTTAGAGTATGTAGAGCTAACTCCTCCTTCATATCCTAGCGGACTACCTTGTCTGCCGAAGATAGATTTAAAATTAAAGTTCTTCATCAAGTGAAAACCCTGTTGGATCCAAACGACATGGATGGAGGTTGTGACTTAGTTGTTCGGGTCTTAAACTCTTGTTAATGAACCCCTTAGCTCCGCTCGGTCCAAATGTGTTACCTTGGTTTCTCTCAACATGAAACCTTGGCACCTTCTCGAAGGTGGTTTAGCATAATTTGTCCTCTCGCTTAAAACGTCATTTATAGTTGAGGGGTAGACCCTTGGGTGAAGTTGGAATTAATCTAAAACTCAGTTGATTTGGATGTTAGTTTAGGGTCCATGTGAAGCATCAAGTCTTTTAAATCATATATATCTTTAAGAAGTTAGACAAACACTTCGTATCTCCTTTCACAAGACAATGCTAAAAAAAAGGCCATAATGTGACGTAGAAAATAAAGCATATAAGAGTAAAGATGAGAATTGAGGTTAGGGATAATGCCACTCTTGGAGACCTTATAACTCAATTAAATATCTTTATGTGTTTCTAAGAATATGTATTGCATTGTTGTGATCAAACTACGAGAAAACAAAAGATATATATAAATATAAAAAGGAAGTCGTTAAGTCATTGACTTAGAATAACTATGGTAGGAAAATAACTTTTTCGTGATCGAATAATTTTTGTGGTAAAAAGCTATCTTGCAATTAAATCTCTGTTAAATCCTAATATCGCTATATGGACACCAAGTCACATTCACTTGAGTGGTAAGAGTAAAAAGGTAGACATTGAATGTATGTTCGAGAAGAATATTTTTAACATGAGAGTAAGATAATTAAGTACTTTTTATGCATTGAATTATGCCAAATAATTATGCAAGTTATGGAGAATTTTGTAAAGAACATGAAGCCAGACTTGGAAGGGTTGAATGATAATTTATGAACTTAAGAATCATTGGTGGACAAACAAGAAATTTATTCCTTGCACAATAATGTTCTTGGAATGTTAATCGTAACTAAAATACAATTAAAGAAATGATGTGTTGTGGGTTCGCCATTCCTAAAGTCATGTTTCTTGTGGTTGGGTCATTACTAGTAACCATTCATTGGGAAAAGTGTGGCATCGGCATGCCTATGTTGTTTTCATGTGTCTATGTGAGTCGATGACTTATGTGATTGTCGTATGTGATTTGAGTTTCTGTACTTGGAGCCCTTATTGTGTTCCGTGTAGTGAGAAATGTAAGTCAAAAAAAAATCCTGGTATTTTACTATTGACATTGTGTGTGTAAAAATGTGGGCACTACACAATCAACCTTTTTAAAACTTGAGCCTTCAAGAATTTGGTTATTCCAAATTCATGGCTCGAATAGGATTGTATTGATAATGTTGTCCACTAGACAATAACACAATAGACCGAGACATTGCATGGAGGAACTACACACTTCTAAAAAAATTAGAAAATATTTGCACACTCCACATAATGCAACAAAAGAATCCATAACTCTTCAAAAATGCATTTCTTTACTTTACGACCCAAGAAAATCTACAAAATGTAAATAATCATTTACTAAAATGTGCAATTATTTTTAATTGATACAAGATTTCATATGAATTGGGATGCTCATATATAATATTTATATAGAATTCTCTTACTAGGATGTCCACTTTGATTCTTATGTGTAAGCTCTTATCCTTAGTTCACAAGTTATCCATCATTTTCACTTTGTTTTATTATTATTACACTATCTCGTATTTGATACTTATTGATGTTTCTAAACACAACTAGAAGGGTAAAATATAACATCCTCAAGTATCCCACATGGTTAAGGGCTTATGCTCAACAAGTTCCTTCTAAGAAATGCTACATAAAAATTTTACAATTCTCCATGGGAAGAGGTACACACTCCTAAGGACAAAACATCTCATGCAAGGTTCTATTTAAATTTAGCCGACATTATCTTTATTCATTTTTACCTAAAATTATCAAACAAAATATAGCCATGTATATGTTGTAGTAAGTAACAAATTAGAGAATTTTGTAGTGCTAAATGTCATGGGGATGAAGGATTTCAATGTGGGAATGCTCATACATAATGATCCTATGATCCATAAGTAGTAGAATCCATAAAGATTCTTTCCTAGAACTACATGTGTGTGTTGTTGTTTGGGTCACTAGAACAACATGTGCATGCCTATCTTTGAGTTTCTATTTGAAGGAAACTCATTAGAAATAGTGGAATGACAGAAATATCGTGGGCTTGAATTTCATAATAAGCTTAGTTGGGAGACATGTAGCAAAAAAAGAATCCAAGGGGGTGGAAGGCCTTATACTCATTGCAGAACAAGTGTAGGAATGGAGAATTGTGGGATTGGAAAACCAAAAATACCTTTTTTGGCTTGCTAATCACACCCGTGATTCTATATGGGTGTGAAGTTTGGGGAAGAATTTTTTTTTACTTAAAATAGAGACAAAAAGAGAGGGTCCAAAAAACTTAATAATTAGTAACCTCAAAGTTAAAGCCTCGGGCCATATGAGATTATTTTGGCTGAATCTGGTACCTTTCTACTGTTGGAAGCATTGGCAATGATTCAAACTCTAAGTTATTTTAAAAAGGTACAGGGAATGGAGAATCATCGATGGCCCAAAATAGTAGCTGAAGAAGAACTAAGTAGAAGGAAAAGCACATGGATGAAGCAAAATAACAAGTGGATGAGTAAATGGGACATCAACATGCAAGAATGTCCAAATACCAATGAGGAAATAAAAAAGTATGTGAAAGAGAAATCCAGGACAACCATGTGGACAAGGCAGATAAGATGGAAGAAAGCATACTACATCAATCATTTTAACCCCACTTGGGAGCACAAAGAAAAGGCATGTATAGGAGTGGAAATTAAATGGAAAGCAAAGATATTAATTTCCCAACTAAGAACCAAGTCACATCATCTTAGGTGTGAAACCAAGTAGGTGGACAATACCTAAAGAAGAATGGGAAACAAGAACTTGTTTATTTTGTGTCAAGGGGGTAGTGGAGACAGAATGGCACTTCATTATGGAGTGTGCAGCTTATAATGACATTCAAAGCAGCTACAGGGACAATTTAAGCGTTGTCAAGTTAACGGACTTGTTTCAAGAGGAAAGGCTAACCAAAATATCAATTTTTTAATCAAGATACATAGTAGAAGAGCTGACATCGAGAAAAGAGTTAAATTTTTGCAATATGAGCAAGCGGCCTCTGTGATCTGATGTTTTGTTTTTATCTAGATAGATTCTTTTGGTGGCTCTTGGTCCCATATATTGTTTGGTCTCGTGGACGTTATTAAAATCCTTCTTTCTTTCATTCCTTGATAATAAGATATTTGTATATGGGAAAAGAGGGTCCTTCCATGCCTTTACATGGTATTCTCACCATTCGTATGCGGTTCAATATGAAGATGTATCATGTTATCCAAGTGGCAACATGGTTTATATGATCATGTTTGATGATTTATAACTTGCGGTGGTGTGTGGAACCATGCACTGTAAGCTTGTGATAATAACATGCGTTCATATCTTAGTTCTTCCTTAATCTTTTCGCAATGCATGCAGATTTGTGTGTTCATTTCTACTTAATCCTTGTCTCACCAAAGTGATCTACACCAAACACCATATCTTGTGCTTCCCATTTTCTCCTCACGTGACATTTTATAAGGCAAATAAACTTAATTAGTTATGGTCATATTAGGTGAAAATAAATTCTGAGATCTCCTAGTGTTGCAACCATGATTTGATACCAAATGTCATTGCCCATAACTTAACACCCGACTCAACCTAATTTTAAAAGGTAAAATTATTGTTAATATTTTTTTATTTGATAAATATGTTTAGTCAAGTGTGTATTGACAAAGTTCCATGGAAGACTATCAATAACACTATATAGAAAAAAATATTTGTCTCAATTTTTTTCTCCATAGTTATTTCAAATTGGTTTTTTTAGTTTCAATCTTATAAAATGTTTCAGTGTTCACACACCATTTTAGTGCACTCTAATGGTCATTTATGATTAAAATAGGTTAGATAGTTCCTAAATCTCTTCATAATCCATTTTGTTCAATTTAGATTATTCTTAGATTTCATATAGTTCTCATTTAAAAAGAATATCAATAGAATAAATTTCCATGTGTGTACAATTAATACATTAAAATGAAACCATTAGTAATAAATTAAATCACCCAAAATAATTAACAACTCATTTAACATAAGGTGCACACTACTAAATATCAAGGAAAATTAGGCTATCATAAAGAGTTGATTAAGAAAGTCAACTTCTATTGAAGTGAGAATGCAAAGTTTAATGTGATCCACAAGATCAAATGAACTTCCATCTTAGGATCTAAGTATTCACCCTTTTGATCTGATTTCCTTATGAGTTGATATAGATAATTCTTATATATTTTTATTTATTTGGTTTTGTAGGTTTATGAAGGATAAAAATTTCCTCCATCACTCCAAGGAGGCTAGGGTTAGAGTATATATTATCATTTATTTTGTAGAGTATATGCACATATATGTATCATTAGAGTTTTTACATATACGTATACATTGATTTAATGTATATATATTTGTAGTTTTATATATGTTTTATTTTGATATAATTTTTGCAAAACCTTGTATTATACTCATGAATTATCTATAAACAGGGACGAAAGCCCAAGATTTTATTAATCAGAATCAACCATTTACACAGGAAGGAGCTACAATACTTATAGGTATTGTACAGCTGAATACAAACAAGAAACTAAGTTGCACAGGTGCAACCACATTCCAAATCACATAAGCTTCCAATAACATTCAGGAAGCACAAATGAATAATGACAATTATATTGTTAAAATAATATAACCACACCCGTATGCAGACATAAATACAAGTAGATGGTTAAGAAGGAATATAACCATATAACAACATTATTTAATTAATAAAATTAATTAAATAATTTATTATATAATGCATAATTAATTATATTAGGTAAATAATTAACCTAACATTCCCCCCCTTAATTATGCATTGTCTCAAGGGATGTGGAGAGGAACTCTCTGAACAACTCAAACTTGTCACGTGCAAGTGACTTCGTGAAGATATCTACCCATTGTTCAGTTGTTGGACAAAATTGAAGCTGGATGTTGTGCTTCAACACATGCTCACGTATGAAATGAACCTGTACCTCAATGTGCTTTTTTCTCTCATGAAACACTGATTGCAAACAAGTTTGAGAACACCTTCATTGTCAACATATATGGTGGTCGGTTTTCCCGTGGTATTCCAAGTCCTTCTAGTATGCGACGTAGCCAAATCGCTTCACAGATAGCTTCTCCTATAGAACAATACTTGACTTCTATGGAAGAGCGAGAAACGAAGTGTTTTTTCTTACTTCCCCATGATATTGGTCTAGATCCCATAAAGAATACAAATCCAGAAGTAGATTTTCTATCATCAATGTTACCTACATGATCTAAATCCGAATATCCAGTCAAGAAGAAGTTGTTGTTCTTCTTGTATTCTAGACCAAGATCCATTGATCCTTTAAGATATCTCAAAATGCACCTTGTTTCTTTCCAATGAAAACTTTGGGTTCCTCGTATGAACCTAGATAGATAGCTCACTGCAAAGATGATATCTGATCTAGTGTAGGTCAGGTAAATGAGACTCCCAATCAGCTACCAATAGAGAGTGACACTTACCTCGGGGATGGATCTGAATGAGATAATTGTAATCTGTTCTCCATAGGTGTAGAAATTGGTGTGTAATCCATCATCCTAAAATTCTCGAGCGTATTCTTGGTATATTTCATCTAAGAAACAAAAATGTGATTCTCTTTCTGCCATACTTCCAATCCAATATAGTAATGCATCAACCCAAGATCAGTCATGTCGAATGATCAATTAAGATCTTTCTTCATTGCATCGATCATCCTCATTGAACTACTAGTGATGACTAGATCGTCAACATAGACAACAAAAATCACAATCTCCCCCTTGCTTTTGAGGTAAAGATTGGGATCGTATGGATTTCTAACAAATCCATGTTGTATGAGATGCTCATCAATCTTGATGTACCATGCCCGGGGTGCTGTTTGAGGCCATACAAAGATTTCTTGAGTCTACATACCTTTGTTTCTTAACCAGGTACTACATATCCCTCAGGTTGAGTCATGTAGACTTCTTCTTGTAAATCTTCGTTTAGGAAGGAACTTTTACGTCCATTTGGTGGACTTTCCATCAAACTATGTGCAGCTAGAGAAAAGATCATCCTGATCATTTTGATCTTAGCTGTGGGAGAAAATGTCTCCTCATAGTCAATGCCTTCTTTTTATGCATACCCCTTTCTACAAGTCTTGATTTATACTTTTCCACTTGTCCCATCTTCTTTGTACTTTGTTTTAAATATCCATCTACATCCAATGGGTTTCTTCCCTGGTGGAAGATCGACAAGCTACCAAGTGTTATTCTTCATCACTAATTGATATTTAGAATCCATGGCATCTTTCCAAGCTTTTGACTGTAGGGATTCCTAGACTATAGAGGGCTCATTTGATTCAATAACTCTACTCATCAAAGAAAAGTTAACTTCTTCTCTTGCTTTACTGTGAGTTCGTGGTCTAGGGGTGGATGTATCCGGTGGAGCATCCATTCTTGCATCTCGTAATGTACTTGTACACCATTTAGGCATACACTGAATTGTTCCCATGGGTCATGGTTCTATCTGATCAACACCATCATCCCCATCATCACTTTCATCTTCTAAGGGGAACATGAGCTTTAATTTTACAACAAGTGAAAAATCCACATCTTGTGATTCTAGAGGAGGAGTTTCTGCTTCCTTCTTCTCGAAAAACTCAACATCTCTCGCTAGTGTAGACTTTTCTAGTTTTAGGATCCATCAATCTATACCCAATATTCTCTTCACCGTACCTAATGAAGATGAGTTTATGTGACTTCATGTCCAATTTATTTACTTATTGTTTTGGTATGTGCATGCTTGCTTTTCACCCGAATACTCTAAGGTGTGCAATAGATGGTTTCTGCTTTGACCATGCTTCTTGTGGTGTTACTTCATCAAGAGCAATAGTGGGTGATTTGTTCAAAAATACACTACTTTTTTTTGTCACTTCTACCCTGGTGAATGTCTTTCTAAGTCCAGAATCATCGATCATGCATCGCACCATTTCCATGATAGTACAATTTCTTCTCTCAACAACACCATTTTTGCTTTGCAAAGGTGTGTGGAGGAGGAATTTTTCGATGAATCCCATGAGTTTGTAGGTAGTCTCGAACTCATCACTTGTGAATGCCCCCAACTCGATCAAGAGAGTTCTTGATGTGACGACCGAGTTTCTTTCTCAACTGCTACTTTAAACTTTTAGAAGGTTTCAAACACTTCACTTTTCTTGCGAAGACAAAAATCCACATTTTTCTTGAATAGTCATTGTTATCACCAAATCAAAACCCTGTGCATATACTTGAACTCACAAAGCTGATTGGATAACATGGGTACTATCTCCAAGTTGTGGGACTTGCTACTTGAGATAGACCTCTAGAAAAGTCGTTCTTGCTCCTAAACTACCCTGCCACAATCTACTCTAATGCAGATAAGCTAACTTTGCTCTAATCTAAATTTCCAAGGGACCGGGAAAGAGAATGCATAAAATGAAAGCCTACACTAAAGCGGTGATACACCGGGTGGAAAAGGAGGATGTGAGAGTAGTCTCCAAATGTGTGGAATACAGAGGCAAAGTGCACACTAGAAGAGGTGATGACAGCTTCTCCATAATCTAGCAAAATGCATTCATGACATAATATTCCAAGCACACACAATGATAATGAATTCTGCATGAGAACATAATAATAGACACAATATTCTTGTGGAAAGATAAAAAGGCAAGAAGAATGCAAGAAAACACAAAAATATCGGGGAATTTCTGATAATCCACAAACTTGTATTTTATTGCTTCTGGTATGCATAGTTTAGTCTATTACAAGATAAGGGCCTGGATCACCATGCAAGGAGTCCACTACAAGGGCCTGCAACACACCGGCTTCAAAAGAAATTTTGGCAGAGCTTTGCTTTGAAAACTCTCCCCTTCTACAATGAGCCCAACACTCCAATTTATAGAAAAATGAGAAGGGAAAGAGAAGGAAAATGGAAATCCCGAAATCTGTCCTTCAACCACCTATAAGAGGCATTAAATTGAGTGAAATGATACACACATTACTTGTAAAAAGGCTCCCCATACTTTCCCATGTGCTGCAGCAGAAAGAATGATGACCATGCCTCTTAATTGCACTCCATTCCTACCAAATAAAACACTTTGAAACCCGGCCACGTTTTCTTAAAAATATTAATCAATTCTTGATCAAAACTAGAATTTCTTGATTTCTATGCATCGGGCTCAGAACCAAGATTCCAACGGTACCAATTTTGTGTGATTTCATTGAGAAATGCAAAAGTTATGGCCTTCTGAGTGCGGGCAAATACTTTGGACCCGGCAGCATTTTCTCATTTCGACGGGAATGAGCATTAATCGATCAAGGTTTGGAGCCGAATATATTTATCTTATTTAAATATATCTACCCTCATTAAAAATAATAAATCCAATTTTTTTGGCATAGAGGACGTCGTGCTCATTCCAGAAAGTCCAATTTTATGAAAATCGGAGCTCGGAGTCAAAAGTTATGGCCATTTGAAGTTCCAAGGGTCAAACATTGACTTTTCTTCTGCTCTCGCCTTCGCTTTTTCTTCCCATGGATTTTTGCATCCCACGCATCCCTTTGTCCCAAATGTCCCGAAAACTTGCTGAAATTTTCCATTTCGGCTGAAAAATGTAATTGCACGGATTCACGTGCTCATGAAGATGTCCCATTTGCTTTGAACTTATCAATATAAATTTTCCCGATTCGCCCGGTTGATGGCCGTTATCGCATTCTTTGTCCCACGCGTCCCGAACTGAAAATTCTCATTTTTACGCCGATCCGAAGCTGGTTTTCATGACTTCATGTACATTCGGCCCAACTGTTTGGGTATGCCTTGACTCATTTTGGCCGATCCGGCCCGGGTTCACGTACTTTTTGCCCAGGTGTCCCATAGATGGTTTCCATTTTGACCATGATTCTTAGTCAATTTTTTTCCATTTTTCGGCCGCTTGAAATTGATTTCCGAGTCTCTGCGCGTCCCTTTTTCCCAAATGTCCCAAATGCTTTGCGTGGAATCATCGATCATGGCGGCCTTTCGGCTGGTTCGCTCTCAGTCCAGATGTCCCTCATGTCCCGATTATTGCAAGGACGGGACTTAGCCATTTTTCATGATTTTTTTCGCCTCGAGCTTGTTTTTTTGCAATTTTTCACATTTTCTCAAACTTGCTCTCTTCTTCTTGGACAAGGGAGTTAGAAAAAATATGAGGGGACCCTAGAAACATGAATTTTCGCAGTTGAATCAATATAATTACTTGGGACTAAAGAATTTGATGCATGTTATCAAAATTTACATTTTTTGGATAAGTCATCAACACAAAGCATGAAGTATTGGAACCCACGTAATGACTTGGCTGCATCAGATCGCAAAATTCATATGAACCGAGTCAATTTTACTATGAGCTCAAAATGTACTCCTCGGAATGAAATCTCGTGTTGTTTTCCTGCTAGGAAGTGAGGACACTTGTCTATATCCTTATGAAGAGATGGTAGCCCATGTACCATATTACACCGATGAAGTGTTTCGAGATATTTGAAACTTACATGACCAAATATCTAATGCCATAACTGTGCTGAGGTGGAGTTCTTAGCCATAAGTGCTTGATCATCTCTTTGAACAAAATCAATTGGAACATGTGTCCCACATTGAGGCTTTTGCAATTATTTTTGAGCCTCTTGATTTGTCTCGAATCAAACACGTTTTCTTGCCAGATTGACTATCAAAGTCAATTTTTAGGTTGTGATCTAGGAGTTGACTGACTGAAATCAGATTCTTTGTCAACCTAAGGACATATAGGACATCTGATAGTTTGCATTTGCATGAACCAAGGGGTAGAGAAATGTTCCCAATCCCCTGAACTGTATATGAAGAATCATCTCCCAACAAAACATGATTTTTTGATGACGTGTCCCTCATTGAAATAAACCAATCTCTATGGCCAATCATGTGTCGAGTGGCTCCCAAATCAACATACCAGACATCACTAGATGACATGGATGGTTCACTTGATCGAGTAGTGAACAAGTAGTCTTCATTGTCTGATTGTTCTTGTTGCTCAACAATATTACCTTGTTGATGGGGTCTTCTTTTCTAGTTCCCCTTTTTCTTCCCGTGATTGTTGTTAGAATGTCCCTTGTAAGATTGTTGTTGTTGAGGTCCAGAGTTGCTGGATGAACCTTTCTTGTAGGTATTATACCAACAATCTTGTAGGTTATGTCCTCTTTTGCAGATTGGACATTGCTTCTTCTATTGTCTATCCCCTTGATACTGATTTTGATTTTGGGTTTTTTGATAGGAATTAGGTTTTCCTTTACCTTTTCCTTTCCATTTTTGATGTGAAGATAAGTTCTTGCTCCTCTTCATCATCCTTATTGTGCATTACTTCCTCTTGTTGTAGTAGGTTTACCAGTTTTCAAAACCAACTATCGTATCTAACACATTTAGTGTTGTGACAAAAATGCGGTAAGAAGAGGGGAGTGCTCTCAGAACAATGGGAATGAGAGCATCATCTATGACCAGTTCTCCTAGGGCTAGAAGTGAAGCCCTCAATTCTGTAACTCTTCTTAAGAAAGCTTCAATTTTTTCATTTTTTTGAACTTTAGTGTGTGTAACTGACTCTACAAATTTAGTATAACATTCTTTTTCTTGGCCTCAGTATACTGTGCTCAATTTATCCCACGCTTCTTTCATTGTTTTGGCATCTCGAATGTGGGGTTTCACATCATCGGACACTCCAAACAAGATGATGAGTTTGGCCTTCTGATCTTCTTTATCAAACTACCATTGTTGTGTTGTATCAGTAGTTGATCTAGTCAGAGTACCATTCACAATAGGCCAAATTTCTTCAAACTCAAGCTGTGTCTTGATTTTTGTCTTCCATGTAGCATAGTTATTTCCTCACGAGTAGTTGTGAATCGGAAGAAAAATTTGGGGGCATTGGTGCCCATTTTACGAGATCACGATAGGGTTTGGCTCTTATCACTCCGGTATAAGGTCTCCCAATCTATATATCGTCATCCGATATACCAACCTTTCTATATACGTGCCCTTCCGATATACCCCGGCGGTGCGTGGAAGAAGCTCTTACTTTTATATACCTACCGGTGGTACGTGAAAGAGGTGTTAACATACGTGAAATAATTCAATACGTGGTACCAAGACAATATTGATGGGGTGCACGTGTGATTATTGACATCACTCAAAGAAATATCCTCATATGCATGCATAACTTTGTTATATACTTGGATAATTTCTCAATCCGGATTTATGTCATGCAATCATTCACAGACGGATGGGATGGTTCATAGTGTGTGCACTATGACCTTATTACTCCCCATTGATTTAAAGGTTCAATGCCCAGATGATGTTGTTGCAGCTATATTAGGCGTTAAGTGTAGTAGTAGTCGCGATGGCTTTACCCATAAGCGCTTCCCGAGGCACCATATATACCGAATCTTTGCGAATGAGATCTAGGATCTCATGAGTGTTACTGAACCAATTTTTAGCTTTTTTTATTATAATTCTACTAGTTTCGAGCGAGTTACAAAGTTTTTCATTGACTATGGTAACTTGCAAATTAGTACAATATAATGCAAGATATACAAATTACATTAAAAATTTGGAAAAATTGAATGGCAGTAAAAAAAAAATTGTTTTTTTTTTTGGTGGCCTCCGAGCCCAAAATGACCGAAAATGCCAGAAACCATTAAAAAGAGGCCCAATATGAAGTTTTGAATGGACTTCCTTTTCCAAAAAATGCCCGAAATGAAAAAACAAGTTGAATGGGGGAAAAAAATTACCCTAAATTAGGGATTTCCGCTAAATTTAGTTAGTTATAACTAAATTTGAATTTTTCCTACTAAAGTTAGTGGTTCCACCAAATTTTCTAAATTTCAAATTAAAAAGACAAGTTGGGGGTGGTATTCAACCCCTCACCTCCCACTTCAAAGTCATTTGACCTAGCCACCTTAGCTCTTATGAGCGCTTGATATAGAAATGAAGCAAATTATATTTAAGTAATGAAAAAGTGACTTACCTTTTTAAAAAGGACGTGGCGAGGAGGGTTCCACGTGGCCTACATGTTGGAGGTGAGATTACATGTAGATTGGGATTATTCCAAGTGCAAAAAGGGATCTAATTAATTTACCATTGTTTTGATTTTAATCACCAATTATTTTATTTTCTCACCGTATATTTCTATGCAAATTTCAGCCTTTATCTCTCGTTATTCATTGTTTTTATTGATTGCTTTGCTAAATATTTTCTCCCCTTTTTTGTGTGCGGCTTGGTACGTGGAGCAGGTTTCGGTGCTTGGTGATAGAGGTAGATGGAGCTCGATCTGCTGGAGGAGTCTTGGATTGCAAGGGGTCGATGTGTGGATGAGTCATGAATGGCAAGATCATCATGTTGGGCCGATCAAAATCTCAACACATTTCTCAAAAATATATTCTCTCAACTCACTAGATCGCAATCTAAGCAACATGGGGACACGAACTTGTTTTCCAATGCAAATAGTGAAAGAATGAATACGAATTGGTTTGAGAGCTCTTGGCCCTAAATAATGCAAACACGATCAAAGTCAATTAAGAGAACTCATCTATTGGTGTCTCCAATACGCGGAGATAGGCCCTTACACAACTTGGCCAAATAAGAAAATGGTTGTCTTCAAATGGCTCACCCCTTCATGCATAAATCAAGCTTGTTTTGTGGCTCGGTGGAGAGATCTTGCTCCGACTTGCAAAAATCCACCAAATTATAGACTAAATATATCTCTAAAATTAGAGATAAAACCCCTAATGGGGAGAAAAAAAATTATATTTATTTTCAATACTGCTCCGAAAAAAATTTTTGCTTGGTGCTTAGGTGCACCAATGCAAAAAAAATTGTGTTCCAAACACCTAGAACGGAAGAGGGGTTGTGGAGATGCAGGGATGTCTGGGAAGTTGCTTGGAGGCAACACAGGCTCTCCGAAAGCAAATTCTTCTCCAAGACTCTTCTCTTCCTACTGCAACCTCTCTTCAACCCTTTGACGCTTCACAGAGCTTCAAATTCTCACTCTGTACCAAATGTAAATAGGACTAAGAGCTTTGAAGATTTTATTAATCAATCAATCATTTACACAGAAGGACTCAGTAATACTTATATGTATTGTATAGTTGAATACAAACAAGAAACTAAGTTGCACAGTGCAACCACATTCCAAATTACATAAGCTTCCAATAACATCCTGAAGCACAAATGAATAATTACAATTATATTGTTAAAACAATATAACCACACCCGTATGCTGAGACATAAATATAATTAGATGGTTATGAAAGAATATAACCATATAACAACATTATTTAATTAATAACATTAATTAAATAATTTATTATATAATGCATAATTAATTATATTAGGTAAATAATTAACCTAACATTATCCTATTTGGTGATCTAGCTTTTGTTGAAATTTTAACAAATTGGTCTTAACATAGTTTTTTTAAAACCTTAAATATTTCCCAAATATAACATATAGAATGAAAGTTATGACCTATTTCATGTTTGTCTCTATTTTTGTTTTGTTTTTTTATAAAATATTTAGAACCCGGTATTAAGATCCCAATTTCTTCTACTTGAAAATCTTAGTTTCACTAAAATTTTGACAAATTGATCTTAACATAGTTATTAAAATACCCATTGATTTTCCCAAATCTAATTGTAAAACAAAAGTTATGACCTATTCAAATGGACAAAAAATTATACCAAGTTTAAATAAAAATTTCAACCTTTATAAATACTTTTAAAACATAGAAATATATTACAATATCAATATCATTCTTCACTATCTTATACAATCTTTGTTTAGATTTTATATAAGAATATGATAAGAGAAAGGAAAATGAGTAAGATTTTAAAATTGATTTCCATATTCACTTCCCATAATTTTTCTCAAAACAAACTTTCTTCTTTGCAAGGTTACAACATACAAAATACAACATATCTCTCATTTGATCAGCAATTCACATGAGTTACAAAATGTATACAACAATTGACAAGATCCACTCCATGTCACCCAAAATGTAACTTACATACACAAAAGGAGGTAGAGGCAATGTTCACCTCACAACCATGTAATGTGGGAAAAATCTTCCACATTACCCTACAAATCCCCATCTCTATATTGTTTACAAACACCAACAATCCTACACTTTTACATAGAACAACTATCACACACTTAAATGTGTACTCAAAATAACCAAAAAAAATAAAAATTCTTGGGACAAGGAGATAGAGAGACAAAGCGTCCAACATGCACTAACAAACCTACTTTAGGTTTACAAAATGGAAGATAATATTATACATGCACACTTTTAAATCCATGAAGGAAGCATTGTGTGCCCTTGTTTCCTCCATGAATATAACACAAAACACACTTATTCCTCTCGCTGTTATATCCACGAAATAACGCCATGGCATTCTCTTGGTTTCTCCATATAAGATATATTAAAACCCACCATATTTCCATTCAAGTAACACAATTCTAACACTCATTGTGATACCTCTACTCCATACAATCACATTTACTCATGAATGCATCACAATGGGTATAATTCAAGGAACATAATACATGTATTGTATCATAAAAATATGTAAAAATCTCAAAGATGAAGTAGAACAACACAAAAGTAAAGAAAAAGAATAAAAAGGCTTAGGTACCCATTATTTTGAAAGAGAAAGAGAGCAAGAAAGAACTAATTTCTACATTAAAACAATTAATTTTAAGATTTACATCATATTTCTTTTTGTCCCAAGACTCAACACAAGATTCCACCACAAGAAAAACCTCTCAAAAAAGTTCTCAAAATTTCCATAAAATCGCTCTGTGATTTCAAAGAACCCTCCCCCCCACCCTTAAAACAAGAGCATTCTAAAGGAAACCCAAATGGAGAACTCTAAAAGTAAGCTCTCAACTCCATTTATATAGAAATAGGCTAAACAAGAGAAACCTGTAGAATATTGCCACTTAACCAGACCCATCCTCCAAGTCAACCAAACAACTCTTACAAATCTTATGGTCATCTAATAACTTATTTTACAAATTTAACTAATCACGTTTACTTCTTTTACAAGATTATGAGATAAAATTTATTGAAAACAAACAAACTTCAAAAGGGGTCAAATTTATAAATCAAAGATAATCAATCAACACTATTCCCACCCAACCTCTAACATCCACATTAAATATTTTATGTGTACTTACTTATAAACCATCTTATCTACTTACACAATTTAAGGCATAGTTGATGACATACTTTATAAATTCAATAAGTTTAAGGCATAGTTGATGACATACTTTATAAATTCAATAAGGATATCTTTTTCACCAAAAAAAGACCAAAAAAGCAAAAAAATCCCACCTACCCAATGGGTAGGTATATGGGGTACTTATTATAATGTCGAACAAGGTTTTCTTGTTTTGCACTCCATCCAAAAGTGGATTACAATGCCAAATTCGAGTTTCACACTCAAAGCCACCAAAATAAGTCAAAATTGAGTCAAAATAATTTTAAATAAAATAAATTGACAATTCATTCTCCTAGTTTTTCAAATGTTGGGAATTAAATCTAGGCCTACACACAAGACGTAGATACAAAAGGTTCTCAAGGAGCACTAGTGTCATAATTATAGAGGATCATAATATTAAACCAAAAGTAGCTACAGGTTTCCAAGGCCTGGATCTAAGATAAAGATAGGTATCCTACTAGGATTTAAGATAAGAATAAGTCAAAAGGTTTGGATAAAGATAGGGGTATAATATAATAAGAAAAAGCAATAGATAGAAGCTAACATGCATCTACCCTAATCTATAACCATGAATGAAAAATTTTGTGTGTGTGCGTGCGTGTGAGTGTGAGAGTTTGTGTGTGTGTGTGTGTGCGTATGTGTATGTACACATGTGTGTGTGTGTGTGTGTGTGTGTAATGTGTGTGTGTTTGTGTGCATCTCTGTGTGTGTGTGTGCATCTCGTGTGCATGCATGTGTGTTTGTGTGTGTGTGTGCACGCGTGCACGTGTATGCGTGTGCACATGTGCATGTGCATTTGTGTATGTGTGGACGTTGGTGTGGGTGTGTGGGAATTCTGTGTGTGCATGTATGTATGTATGTATGGGGGTGTGTATGTGTGGGTGGGTGTGTGGGTGTGGGTGTGAATGTGTGTGTGCGCGCTTGCGTGTGCTTGTTTTTTTGTTTTTGCATTTTTGTCTATGTGTGTGTGTGTGTGTGCACGCACAGTGCATATATAAACTAAAAATACATAATAAAGGATAAAAAGAGTTAGTATGATAAATCAATAGGAAGAAGAAAACTTACATATACCCTAATTTATAACCGTAAATGACTAATTATGTGTGTTTACATGTGTGAAAACTAACAAACAAACAATAAAGGATAAAAAGGGTTAGAAATACTTACCTACAATGTGGTTGTTGATGCATAATCCTCCCCATCAAAAATCATCAAGAGAGAATCACTATGGGTGGAGAAGGGAAATCTCAAGAAGTTATAGCTCACCATTGTGACCCAAATAAAAATTACAAGCTCTAAAACCTCAAGTCCAAAAACTACGAGAGAAAATTTACGGGTGTGTCCAATGTGTGAATAAGGACAATGTTTTGGGATGATTTAGATTATATTTTACTAATAAAAGTGTGGTCAAACATATATAGAGATTGTAGTGGATTTGAAGGAAACCTAAGGTCATAAGGTGGAAGCCAAAGAATAAACTCGAGGTAATGACATAGGTCTAGGATGACCAAAAACATGGATAATAATGTGTATGATTGCAAATAAATGGACATAAAGAAACAAGTAGAAATAATGAATACAATGTGTGAATAAAAAGAAGCACTAAGGAGAGGTCAATGGAATCTGCGACATAATAACGAGATATATCAAATGATGTGGCCTAACCCACATGACCAAGTCTAATCACACCCCAATCTCAACAGCCCCTTGAGACACCCGTTCATGAGGAAAATGCATCAAAACCTATGTACAAGAGAAAATAAAGTAATGATAAAAATGAGGTGTATACATATGCCCCATTTTAAGATCAACGCGTGTCACAATAGTGAAATATGAGATGGTCTTAGGAAAAATACTTATACAACTCTTGAAATTCAAAGTAAACACCGAAAGTAGAGCATTAATGTAAGTTTTATAAAGAAAATAATGAACTACACAAAATGAAATAACCTACCTCATACTTACCTTTTGGTGTTGTTTGACTTACCTATGGTGGGTTTTGGTGCTCGATTTGATCTCACCCCGTTTGTTCTAAAAATTTCCCAATCTGCGAGCTCTGTCATATTTTATATTTCCCGAATGGATGCATGAAATGTTTTCTTCATGTGTATGTTGTTAAAGATCCTTCTCCATGGTCGTGGATCACATTTGGGCCTTGTATGATTTCTAATTTCTTTGTCCACAAAGAAAGATTCAATTTGGGCACAAATGGTGAAGTTCCCCTGCATCTTACTACTCGATGGGCGTTGTCAAATTATATCTTAGCATCTTCAGCTACGTGGTCTCTTTTGATTGGATGAGGCATGTTGGGTCTATTTTATAACTTGTAACTTTTTGCTATGTTTGCAAAAATATCAATTTGGCCCCGTGGCCCCGTTGAGTTCTGATTGGCTAGTCAAATTTATAAAGGCGGAGAAAATTTCTCTTTTTGCCCCAAAGGTGTATACGTGTTCATTTTTAATTGGATGCGGGTCGGCGGGTATTTTTGGTGAAATTTTCCACTTTTGTCTCATTTGTAAAAATACCAAATTGGCCCCGCAGCCTCGATAGCATCTGATTGGCTATTTAGCAAATATGAAGCGGTAGGGAAAAATTCTTACTTTGACCACTGAAGAAGGACACATGGCGCTTTTAAGTTACAAGTGGGATGACGGTTCGTTTGGAGCACTTTGAAGTTTTTGGCTTAGCAGGTAGGGAAAAAGTCTTACTTTGACCCCAAAGAAGGACACATTGGCATATTTCAAAGTTAGAAGTGGAGAGGTGGGTCACTGGGGTGTTTTGAAATTTTTAGCCCAACATTGAAAAGTCAAAGTGGTGGCGGATCGCCAGAGATTTTTGAAGTTTTTTTCCCTTTTTTAAAAAAGGAGCAAAGTTATAAATTGACCCACAACTCCACTGGGGCCCACATCAAAAGATAGAATCGAGAAGGCGGGTCATTGGAGGAAAACTAGAAATTTTGTCTTTTTTTAAAAAGGGTAAAATTGCAGAAATGAGACGTAAATCCATAAATGGCCCAGATTAAGCCACGTGTCAAGCCCATATTTCAAAGGCGGAGGGGCGGGGAAAATGTGAAAATTACGCATTTTCTTCAAAAGTCATAAAATGTAAAAGCTGCAACCCTGGCCCGCTTCAAATCATATTTTTCCACCTAGATGACTCTAATCTAAAGTTGAGAAAGGGAAGAATCAACGGTTGTTGTGTGTTGCATCTGATTTTGCCGCTATTTTTCTCCAAGACTCATGGAGATGAGAATATGCATTGTTTTTCATCATTTTTAATGAAATTCCTTGTTGTTTTTGTCTGCAAAGTGCAATTGAATGGATTTAGAACTTAATTTGTGAGTCCAAGGAATGTAAAGGTTGATATTTTGAAGTTGGAATTGCTCGGGCACTTGCAAAAATGTGAATTACCAGAGAATCTAGATGCAGAGCAAAGTTACACAAGAAAGAATGGGAAAAGGATGAAATGATGGAGGTTATAGGTGCAAAGGATAAAAACGTGTTTTCAGGAGGAGATGACTGGGTATCCTAGTTAAAACAATGATGGAGATATTTGCAATGATTCACCTTTTTGAACAATCTGGAAACTTTTTGTTGCAAACCTATTAAACGTCATTTTCTGGAAATCATGATAAAACATGTAACAAACAAAGGTTCCTTGAATATTCTTTTCTTGGGGAAAGCTTGGATGTAAATTGAGTGTTATAAAAATCATGCTTTGGTCATGTAAATGGTCGGGGGTTGATTTGTGTGAGAAAATATGAGAAAGCCCATCTTCCTGAGAGACCATATGAGAAACCTATTAATCTCTTATGTTTTAGATTTGATCATGTCAAGTTGGTTGCAAGTGTACAACCATTGACAAGCTCTGAGATTGTTTAAGAAACCTTCCCCTGCTGATGAATCTAATCAAATTTGAATTAATCTGTGTTAATCTTGGGCAAATATGTGTCTTCTTTATTTTAGAATGTCTGCAAATAGTATTTCTTGTTCCTATTGCAATCTTATGTTATAATCTCTCTGAATCACACAGATCTTGTCCTTGTGATAGTTTAGTGGCATTAGCAATTTCATTATGAGAAGAGCCTTCATCCTATAATGAGATAAACAATTTAAAATCACTTTACTATCATTTTGTTGATAAATATTGTCTGTAAGCCTTTGAGTGTATCTTAGATGTGATGAACCAGAGATTGATAACGTTTAATTGAGCCTTTTAACTCAAGCCTTCGTGTTAAATTCTTGGAGATTGTGTGAAACCGTGAAAATCTAGGCCTCCATTGATGCACACCTTCTGGTTGAAGGAATATTTTAGCTATTCTGAAGCATTCTGTCATTTAGTTTTCCAATTGTTGTGAAGGTTCTCAAAGATCTGGAAAAATCAAGTTTATCCTGCTTAATCTCCCACCAAAAATTATTCAAAAACAATGAATCCTACCTGAACTACCCCTATTTTCCCTATATGTCCACAAATGAATAAATTCTACTACCAAAATATGTAGAAGCAATCAGGATTCCATAATGTCTTTAGTAACCTTAACCTTGTTTATAAAATATCACCATTCTTTAGAAGTGACAACTCATGAGAGTTAAATTGTGGTGCATTGATCATATTTTCTCAAGGTTTCCTTTCAAATTTGTGGAAAGAAAGATATATTCATTCTCCTTCACCAATAGAGGTTACAAAATGGGTCCTCTCACCCTGGTTGAAAGGCACAACCTAAATTAGTGAGGATAGATCAAATCCTTTTGAAGGTGCTATTCATTTCTCCAACATCTGAGTGACAAAGAGTCAGCTGAATCACCTCCTTGGCTACAAAATGACATACATGATGATTTATCTATCTCTAGGCTTCTTGTTAAATCTATGATGTTGCTCAGCTTGCAAAGGAGAATCAATTTGGATACCAACAAGGGCACAATGGCTACTTAGAACCCCGAAGAAGAAAGAATGAAAATAATGACTAAAAGATAATTAGTAAAATAAGACATAAATCACCTAGCTAGGAGACCATCATTATGATGATAGCCAAGAGGGAGATAGTAACATTGGAGATCACAAAAACCAATGGGTAGATGTTATAAGGATGATAAAGTGTGATAAAAGGTGCTAACTAGGACATGATGTCATGAATCTATCAAACTTGAAGGTATATATAGATAGTTTTCCAAAGTATTCAAGGTAGAAAGAAATGACCATAGAAACCAAAGAGGGGGTGAGAGATTGAGTTACTCAAGTATCCAAAGTAGGAAGCAATGGCCAAAAATACATAATCGAGAGGTGATAAATTACCAAAGTATGCAAAAGTAAGAAGAAATGCTATAAAAACCTAGGCACGAGATGATAAATCCGAGTAGGAAAAATAAACTAAAGTGGGAGAAGAAAGAGCAAGATATGAGGCTCATCAATTACATCAAGTTAATCAATGAGAACAAACAAATTATTGACATACATGGTTGATAATGTTTGTCACTTGATTTATAATTTGATATTGATTTAATTTAATTTGTATTAATTAAATCTAAGTATTGCAGAGTAACTAATGTACAAATGGTAAAGTACAGTAATGACACAAGAAAACTAACATGTAAAATATGAAACCCTAAGAAAGAGATATAGAAAGGATGACTTAGTTGATAGCCGTACATCACTGGAACTGGTCTTGGAATGGATAAGTGACGAAAAAGATGCAAACATCATCGTAATTGATCTCTGTAAATTTTACAACTCACAAATAATGATGGATAGGGGTGGCTATAGTAGGATAGGGATGCATGCGTGTTGGTGACAGGATCTAGGCACCCGTGGTTGTGTGTAACATATTTGGATCTATTTTTTTGTGTCATAAGAGTGTCACATTTGTTCCTTGTTGATCACCTAATGTTTTCACTATGATTGATGAAGGTACATGTAACCCGCAAAAGATCTGTTCACCCGCACAAGCCTAAAAACCACGAAAAACCTAAAAAGGAAAATGTAGAATGGGGAGTCGAATCAACCCTATGGTCACGCCCGAGAGTGAACTTATGACCGAGTGTTACACTTTGCATCTTAGACTCCATATATTTCTTTTGAGTGTGTGTAGAAATGATGCCCTAGGATGCCCTTGTGTAAGTTGTACTTGATAGCGAGATGTAGCTAGAATGTAGCAATGTAGTAGAATGTGTGGATGGAATAGAATGAACTTCCCCTTCTTGTCCCGAAAATTTGATGTATCCCTTATCCCTTGAATGAATGCTAGATGGATTCCTTTGGAGTGCTTTAGTGTCTTTAGAATGCAAGCTTAGGTGATGATAGTAATGTTTAGTGCTTGGTCCCTCATTTTGAACACATAACTATGTATTTATATGATTCCCTTGTTTGAATTTCATAATTGAAAACTAGAAGGTCAACCCATAAGTGAAAAAGATTCCCAAAAGATAAAAGAGACCTAAAAAAGTAAGGTAGAAAAGGGTCATGGGCGCCTCAAAGGGGACATGAGTGTTTGGGTGCTTTTTCTTAACTAGGCATTGATGTCGAAGTCATGTAAGATAAATGAGTTAAAGTCTGACTAGGCTATTAGGTGTGTAAGACCAAATAGAAAACAAGAGACAAATATAAGAGGCCAAAGATAGTCGTCAATTACTATTTTTCTTGCTTAGGAATCATATAAATGCTAGTATGATTTTAGGACCTAGAAATGTACCCAAGTACGTGATTTTGTGTCTACATTTACCCCCAATTTATGTTGTTGAGTGAATACTTGATAACATAAATTAGATAAGAGATGTGTACCTTATGATCCTATAGAGTGTGCGGTGAAATGTTTGTCAAGTGGACAAGTGAAGCGAGGAACAATTGTAAAGTGAAGTATGGAGACTATGAAAGGAAAGTGACCGTAGGGGTGAAGCATATGTGTTGCATTATACCTATTGTTGTGCTTGTATTTGCTATTATAGGTTGATTCTTGTTGCATATTAAGGATGGACCTGCAAAAGAAGAGTGAAAGAGTAGTCAAAGTCCTGTATATGAAAAATCTAAGCAAAGTATGTAAAAGTAATAGTACGGAAAGTGTGCACTTGATGTAGAAGAGTGTAAATGATTAAAAAATTTCTTGAAAATGCTTTGTGAAGCGAGATATTTTTGGGTGATCTCACTAAAGTCTGCGAGTTTTTCGGGCAATCTCATGCCAAAGAGCAGGTGTTGGGGAGAGAGGTCTAGTGATACTCCTCTTCCATGACTTTTCCCAATAAGCACTAATACATATGGTACATCCCGATTTAGTTCATGTTGTTCGTGTTTTCTTGATTGTTTAAATTAGCTCTAAATAGTGCATGTGATAGGAGAATGCATCCGAGGACTAGATGTTGAGCTCCCCTGTTATAGACACCTATAATTTAGCTCAAACAATTTAAATACTTAAATTGCGCTAATTATACCCTTTTCCATAAATTTACGACATATCGTCAATATCACACATTTTCTCGATGTCATCCTTAACTAATTATATTACATTAGTTAATTAACTCTTCTATCTAACAACGACGTCAATTAACGACCTTCTGTTAATCAGCTCCCATTTCTATCTCGATTAATTAATTATTTCTAATTAATTAAGCTCCCCTTTCTATCTAGATTAATTAATTAATAGCCATTTTTATCTAGATTAATTAATTATTCTTAATTAATTAATTCTCTCTTCTATTTAATCAATAAATCATCATTTATTTGATTAAAATCCTCTTATAACATAAATCATACTAACTATTCCTCTAAAAAGCTTCTATAAGCTTGCACACCTATTAATTAATCACTTTGGTTAATTAATAAACCCCCTCAATCCCCATGAGTCACTAGAGGACAAACTAAACTCTCCTAAAGTAAACTCAACCACTTCTAAACCATGTTTATCCACAACTAACCCAACCTCTCTATTATCCCACATGTAAAGGGATGTAGAGATTCTTTTATCCATTGGGCTATATAAGAGCCCTCCTCCTACCTTTCTTCTTACACCTAAATGAGCATAGAGCCTAAGCTATAGCCATTTTATCATCTTAGAGCATTCTTCATTGAGGAGCTAGCTATTTTCATTTCTTGCATTCATTCTTCCAAGTTTGAAGTCATATGGAGATATGTCAAATGGTCTTGTAGCCATGGATTGACAAGACTCCATTCTTGAAACCTTGGGATTCAAGCATACAATCAAACCCTTTTGATTTCTAAGGATATAAATAGGTTCATTTCATTAGCATTCAATTAGAGATAGAGGTTAATTTGTTTAGCATGTTAGTTTGAATCTTCATTTTATGTTCTAATGCAAATATGTTAATAGATTAGCTTTGCTTAAGCTCTAAGCATGATGGTATATTGATCTAGTTAGCATTGTATTGAAGCTATTAGGTGTTAGCTTTGATTTCCATTTGATTTGTTAACTAATTCATGTACACATTTGGCATGCTTGGTGGGACTTACTCCATTATCCTTTGCACTTAATTTCAAGTTTTTGTAGTTAAGTTTCAATTTTGGTTACTAACCTTCTTTTTACATATATTGACATAACTTGTTTTGTTGAGTTTGCATGTGTTGAGTCTTCCTTGTAGGTATAAAGGAGGTGAATTGCTGTCAAAATTGGATCTTGATGGGAAAATTTCAATTTCTCCATGTTTTCATTTTTAGAGCTTACTTTTTCAACATTCTACATGCTAGTTTTGTCAATTTCTTGAATTTAAATTCTTGGGGTGTATATTAGTGTTTGATAGTGTTGAGTCTTCTATTTACATATTAATGTGGTGGGTTACTCTTAAAATTGAATCTTGGTGAGAAAATTTCAATATTTCTCCATGTTTTCATTTTTAGAGCTTACTTTTTCAACATTCTACATGCTAGTTTTGTCAATTTCTTGAAAATATTAAATCTTGAGCATGTAGGTTAGTGTTTAATAGTGTTGAGTCTTCTATTTACATATTAATGTGGTGGGTTACTCTTAAAATTGAATCTTGGTGAGAAAATTTCAAGATTTCTCCATGTTTTCATTTTTAGAGCTTACTTTTTCAACATTCTACATGCTAGTTTGTCAATTTCTTAAAATTTTAAATTTTTGAGAATATATGTTAATGTTTGATAGCGTTGAGTCTTCTATTTATATATTAATGTGATGGGTTGTTGTCAAAATTGAATCTTGGTTGGAAAAATTTGACCATTTTGTAGATTAAGGGACTTTTTTTTTACATTTTTGAGTACATGTTAAGTGCATACCCATGAGCATAAGAGCATATGCGTAACCCATCTTCCGAAGGCCATAACTTTTTCTCCTGAACTCAAAATGACTCTTTTTTTTTGTGTTGGAAAGGTATTGAAGTGAAATATGCAATGAAAACATAAATTTAGGATTTATACTTACAAAATTGCATGTTTTCCTTTATTGTAAAACTAGTCATTTTCTAACATGTCTAATGTTTTGATGAATGTTGTATTTCCATGTTTTACTTGATTTAGACCAAATATTGTGTATGCTCTTCTCTTTCACCTTTTGTGATCTTGAGAATCAAAAAAATTTGATCTCTATCTTTTAACATTTGGATTAACTTAGAAATTTGATTATTCATTTTGCTTAAGGGAATGAACCTTTTACAAAGCATTTTTTATGGTCCTTTGATTTGAAGTTTTCCATTTCTATCTAGTTGGGATAAAGTTTGTGTATGATCTTCTCTTGCACCTTAGGGTGATCTTGAGAATCAAAAGTAACTTTAGTCTTCATTTTCTAACATTTGGTTAATTAGAAACTTCATCTTTCATTTTTGGCTTAAGGGAATGAACATTTATCAAGATTTTTGTATGGTTCATTAATTACAAAACTTTCCTTTACTTTTTAGTTGGATTATTTGTTGTGTATGCTCTTCTCTTGCATCCTTGGATGATCTTGAGAATCAAAATCAACTCTTAATCCTCTTTCAAATAATGTGATTTTCTTGAGAACTACTAACGCTTGAGTGCAGACCTAAAAATGCTTGTCAAAGAAAGGAGTTCAAACAAAATTTTCTAACTACACATGTGTTGTAGGTTGCCAAATGGTGAATGAATAAACCACATTAAGTCTAAAAGATTAAAAAAACACCACATTCAAAACACTTGATTTTAGGTTTGGATAAGGGTACGCCCCATCCGCTTAAAACTAGGACATAACCCCTTTGGCATAAGCCTTAAGCTACAACAATGGGGGTGGTCCTAGGAACCCCAAAGTAGTCCACACAAGAGGGAACCTTGTGGATGAAATGGGAAGTGCTCCACACACCTACTTGACTAGTATACACATGAGATTTAGTGTCAAAGTTATCCGTATCATGACCCCAATGAGAGTACACGATGGACACATTTATTTCCCACTGTGCTTGAAGGGGGTAAAGTAAAGCCGGGATAATCCTTGGGAAACCTTGGAAAACCGAGCTCGCTCTTAGATAAATTTTGACACCTAGTTGAGTGAACCACCTAGGAAGTTATCTTTGACCAGAGAGCAACTTTGACCATTTCAAAACCAATTTGAGTTGAGAGCCATTATTCATCACAAAACATGTGAAGCATTACTTTTTCTTAGTTTTTCACTCACCTAAGGTGAGGCAAAACTCTATGAAGTGAGGCCAACATTTTTCACCCCCAATTGATCTACTTCCTTCACTTTCTTTTGACACTTTTTTGATTAGAAGAAGAGTGACTACCCTTGTGTTGCTAATTGATTGTATTCACCACTTTTGTGTCTATTTACGCTCATCCATGTTTGTGGTTGAGTTGTTAAACATCTAAAGTGTGTGGAACATTTTTCATATCATTGGTAGCCTTTTTGATCTTGATACCCAAGTCAAGATCATCAATCATAGTTAGGATTGATTCATCATCTTGATTCTCCTTTGAATTGTTATCTTGTTTATATCAAGTCACTACAATTTTGGTACTTACATCTTGTTTCTTGTAAACTTGGCCTAAGTGTCTATATTGTGATGTTACACGTTATACACACTCTAACAATTCCTTGGTATACTCTAGCCTTAGTTTTCTTTCAATCACTACCTCGATTTTGAAAAGTGTTGAGTGTTACCATTTGTGCACATTATATCAATATCATTTTGATATTAATACCTTACTTTTCCATAAAAATTTGGTTAATATATCTTAGTGGTATTGTTGTGTCACTCACAATCGTAACTACCACTTTTTGAGATATAGGTCTTGATTGGATTCAAGCTCACTTTTAGTATACTTTTTTTGGGGATCATATTAAATTTTTGTTATTACTTACACCTTGTTCATTCTTTGAACTTGACATAAGTGGTGACATTTTGTTAATCATCTTAAGCACCAACTACCATTTGAAAACAAATCGATTGGTAATTACTCCATTTGATTGATTGGTTTAAAAAAAACTTGTGTGATTGTGTCTCATTTATTCACATTTTGACTTATCCATTTAGGACAATCACTTTGATCCATTGATTCTTTATCATTCATTATTCTTTGGTCATTAATTTGGATTTGTGTTTTGAACTTGTGTGATTGTTCCTTGTGTTTATCCATCTTATAAACTCATTTCTAGGACAATCCTTTGGGTCTTTGATCCTCTTGATCTTCTTGTTTTTTCCTAAGTTCATGATCATTTTTGAACACATCTTTCAAACCTTAGCAAAAACATTTCCTATCAAGAAAATTTTGCATCAATCAAACATAGGAAATATTTCCTTTGTATCCTTTATGTTGCTAAAATTTTGATCAATCCTTTGACATTTACACCTCCAAACCTTGTTGGATTATCAATCTTGAGTCATCACGATGTATGTTTTCCTTAGCTTCCCTTTTGGAAAATCACACAAGCATCCCCATCTTTACGAAATGTCTAGTTGGTTGTCATTATGTTTCCCAAATCAACATGAAACCTTCTTCACTTTGAAGAAGTTTGATCATACAATCTAGGTCTAGACCTTTGAACCCAACACATGCCAAAAATGACTGATTATCACAAGGTCCCTTATACATATGACAATAAGGAATCAAAGTTTTAATGTTCACATCAAAAGATGCCCATCATGACCAAACCATGTTTGGTTCTTCATGCTAGAGAACCCATTCAGTAACCCATTCCCACCTTCATCTCATAGTCGGTGGTATGGTTTGGACACTTCTGATCCAAATTATTATTCGGGTTCCCCCACTCTTCTTCTGATTCTAATCCAAACATTTCCTCTTCTTCTGAGGATTCCAATCCAAATATTTCCTCTGATCTTTCTTTTGATGATTCGATCCAAACTACTATTCAGATTCATCTAATTTGACTCCTAAGTCATGGTCCTCCCCTTCTTCACATAGGACCTCCTTCATCATACTTCTACTACGATTCTTGAGTCCCCCTTTCTTTATGGGACCTCCTTTATCATTCATCCAATTTTAATCATCTAACCCCTCCTCCCTTTCCTCCCCTTCTTTATAAAACCTCTTTTATCTTCAATCACCCTCCCTTCTTCAGACCTCTTTTAATGAACCCTTCCTCCTTTGAAGATTCGTGTGACTCAAAGTCCTTCTAGTCAATCATCTAAGTCGACTCCTATGTCACAATCTATGGAATTTTGGATACAAAATCCTCCTATTCTTCCTCCATGACATCATCTTATAGGGAAACCTATACCAACCAATTCTAAATCCACATCTTCTTCTACTCATGAGACATCTAGCCTTAATTCTACTTCATCTCTTGAGTCATCTTCTTCTATCAATCATCATCAAACATCTTCTAAGTCTTCCACACCAGTTGGACCTTTTTCTTCCAATCAAACCCCGTGGTCGATCAACAACCCATACCGATTGATTTCTTTCGAATGAAGAAGGAAATGATCATGGCCTTTATAGGGGCACATGAAGATATCCCTCTAACAAATTACGAGCAAGGATTCTCTTTAGACTTCGATGTGTCCGCGTATTGTGAGGAAAAGGTTGATTCCTTTTATCAAGAAATAGAGGAAGAGCCTCAAATCATGCAACTTGATCCTCTCTTATTCTTCCATCTTCACATTCTTCATTATGTGATGAAACTCCTTGGGTCTTGCATTGATCCATGGCCTATCTTCTCATCACCCAATCACTCTTTTTCTATCACAATTCCTCAATCACAATCTCTTATGGGTCAACGCCAAGTAGCCCTTCATCTTCTTCTAGGTGTGGTCACCTTCTAGTAGCCCTCCCTCTGCTATTTGTGGGACATTTTGAGTAGTCCATTATCTTCTATTCTTGGGGCATGTCCAACTAGCCCCTTGTCTTCTATGTATGGGTCACCCCTGGGTAGTCCATCATCTTCTATTCTTGGGCCACATCCTAGTATCCCATCATCTTCTATCTATGGGTCACATCCCAAGCAGCCCTTCTCCTTCTTCTATTTTGGGGCCACATCCTAGTATCCCTTCATCTTTTGTCTATGGCTCACCTCCCAATAGCCCATCTTCTTCAATTCTTGGACCGTATCCTTTTCATCCATCACATTATTCTTCTACCAAATATTTTGGCAAGCCCACCATCATTTCTCACATCAATTCTAAATGTCCACATGTTCTTCTCCCACTTCTCAAGATCAAACAAGTCAAGCATTAGCTTATAAGAAACCTAGACAAGTTTTTTACCAAGCTAAGACCAAAACACCAAAGAGATCCAAAGCTCCCAACAACTCAAATGATTATAAAATTCAAAATCAAACATGATTCCATAATGCACACCAACGTACCCATCAAGTATGGCACAAAGTGCAAAAACCTATGGATAGGGAACTCAAGCTCCCACATACGAAACCATGTTTCAAAATAAATCACAATCATTTGTTGAGTGTGAGCTCACCATGATCATCGAGATCGGGGATAATATTACACTTGATAAAAAACATGCGCTTAGTCTCTCTTATCAAAGAAATCATGAACATCATTGTTGGATCCTATCATGCAAAGTGACATGTTTCATTCCGATAACCATAAAAAATCAAAAAAAAATCATAAAATAATTCAAAATACAAAAAAATGAGAAAACATTAAAACATTACAAAAACAAAATCAAAGGTACAAATATCAAACATTGCAATCAGGTATTACATACATGGATGTTCTTTCTTCCCTTTCTTTCATATTCCTCTACAAGTCATCCACCATTTTCATCCCTTCGATGTTATTGTGGTTAGCCTATTCACACACATTTTGTGACATTTATCTCTATGGTATCCATTTGACCTTGGTCTTTTATCACCTTGGTAAATTAAAGAATGACTGACCTCTTAGAGATCCTATCACAATTCTCATCTAATAAACTTGTTGTGAAGAAATTTTGGACGTATTTTTTGACACTAGCCAATGTCATCATCACAATCACTTCCACATCCTTCCATCAAGCCATCAGTGATTCTTAACCCCTTGTCAAACAAGAGAGCTGAAATAAGTTTTCAGAAAAAAAAAGCAAAAGAATCAAAATCAATCAATTAAAAAGCAAAAGCTAAAAGCAAAAAAAATTATATATATAACTCTCTCTTGGGGTATTTCCAATAATCTCTACCGGGGCTATATGACACATCGAATGAATTAGAGAAATGTTGTGATTAGAATCAAATGCATCTCTCATCGGGGCTATGGATGCCTATGGAGCAAGCGGAGCAATGTATGACTCTCCTTCCATAATCCATTCACAAATCACCTTTCAAACTAAATCATTCCTACACATTGGCTAGTGTCTTCACTTATTGTCTATCAAATCTTTCCTTCAAGAGGTAATTCATTTCCACGTGCACACACGGGATCTCGATGAGTAAATAGGATTAGTATGTTATCAAGTGTTACTTTTTGGACCTTGTTCAAACTCTTTCTTTAGCGCATGTCTTGTCTCATGATTTGTGCCTTGGGATAATCACTTTTTCATCGACCACCTTCTAAATATTTTCATAGCATCCTCTATTCTTTGAAAATCATTTAGAACATCCATGTGTATCAGATGTCCTCTTTGCCATGTTTGTAGGAACTTTTGTCCCCTTTTAATAAGACAATTTTCTACTTCTTTCTCTCATGTGTTTATTGGCCAGCTTACATTGGGGGCATCCTTTCTCCCTCATGATTGAACCTATTTTATATTGGCCTTGATCCCCCTTCATGCGTGTGAAGTTTTTCCTTTGAATACTCCCACCTAATCGCTAGGGCATTTTCGCATCTTCACTTTCTTGCGCATACGCGTGGCATTCTGCCCTTGTACATCCCATCTATCACTGGGGAATCCACGCTTCTTTGTCTTCCTATACATAGTTTCAAAAAACTTTCAAAATAAAAAACATTCAAATATGTTTCTAAAAAATAAAAAACAATAAAAATCATCCTACAAAACATCGCTCTTTGGTTCTCGCATGTTCTTGTGTGGACTTGTGGATCATCTTGATCTACCTCTATCAACAAATACTAGTTTTCTTAATATGTTTTTACTACATGAGGCACAATGAGTTGTTTAGTATTGTTTCATAGTACACGATTTATTTTCACAGGACCTAAGTGTCCTTGATTATTCCCCTTACATGTATCCTTTCTTGGGGCACCATATTTTAACCCTTATCATTAAATTACATGGTTAAAATCAAAGCTTGATAAATAAAACATTGCATTATGTTTCTACTTAGCCACATTTTTAAAAGGGTTTACATGGTGCATGCACAAGGTAGAGAAAGGGTCTTTGGGACTTAGCCACATTTGACATGACCCTGAAGCACACAAAAAAACATGACCCGACTACAAATGCGAAGTGGATAAGGTGCAAGCCTAGAAACTTAGTGCCCATCAAAATGAATATTCCTTGCGATAGAAGGATCCAAAAGACATCATTGCAAGAGTGGAGAGCTCGTATCTAAAAGGCATGCTTCCTGGAGGACCACCTTGGACACTTTGCAATTGATCCATAACTTCAGAAAGGCTTGGCGATGGTTGTTAAGGCTATATATTCAGGAGATGAGAGGTGAAGCTCTGCAGAAAATATCATGGAGAGTTCTATGGGTTGGGTTTAGAAGATCTGTAGGAAGTAATGGAATATCAAGGGGATGGGCTTTGTGTTTTTTTCTTTGTAATATGAGGGACCTAAGTCTAGTTCTGATGCATGACTCTGGTCTACACTATTATATTGATCTGTGATGGCCTCAATGAATGCAATGTGATTATCAAACATGTTGAATATGAATATATGTGGTTCCTGGTTTATACTTATATCTATATGGATATGTTTTGTGTATATTATTTGTGAATGGATGTAAACCCTTGTGCATTTCCTTTCTATTATGGTCCAGATATATATTTTGTTAATGCTTTCCTTGTCTAAATGGATGCATTAGTCTAGAAACTCATCATAAGCTCTCAATATGAATGCATGGTTCTTTTCCATTCTTCTACATTTAAGTATTTGTCATAGATGATGCATTCTCACACAACTCACACAAAGGAGGGGCTCACACCCACATGCCTCGGTGAGCACCCGACCCCACTAGGGTGATAGGCCAACATGCATGGGATTTTCCTATTCTTTGAAGGGTACAAAAATGACTACATCTTGGTTCCATTGCCGGACCTCTTTTTCAAAGTTGTTGTGAGAAATGACATGCATCTTTGTCCCTATGATGCGTGATGATAGAGCACCTAACCTTAGAAAGTGTTGAAACATGGTTCAAGAGCATGAAGGATGAGTTTTCTCAAAGATTCAACACTTGGACCTGAGTTCGATGCACGTAGATGGGTAGAAGAGAACCTATACCATGAGTTATATGAGACATTATTTTGTTGTTTCCCAATAGAACTATATGAATGGCTTTCAACATATGCATCCAGATCAAGTTGGTACTATAGATCATGTGTGGACCCAAGATGACTATCAGAGGTCTGCAGGATGCAGATCTTGACTTGGACGCATGCTATTGATCACTGGTGGAAGAGGGTGTTGGCTAGTTATACTTTAGAATATGCCATTTTGATGTATTCTTTCCCAAAGTTGTTGAGTTTGAGTTTCTGAGGGAGCCTAGAGGATCATTTTTGTGTTATTCCTTTGGCTATGAAGATCTTGGTCATTACTTTGAGTTTAGAAGCATTCCCATGGCCGGCTAAAGCTTCTCTAGCACTGGGAGAGGAAGCTAGGGTGGAGGAAGATGGCAGACATTGTGGCTGAAAAGGAAAGGGAGGAGAGATGACTCAAGTATAGTGAAGCTCGTGAAAGGGAGATGACTAGACAACGTGAGGTTACAAGTGTGATGGATCTATGGAGGTAGACGTTGTGGGAAGGAGTTGAGGTTCACATGGAGGATGTGGAGCCTAAGCAGTATGTCTATGCTACCCCATCTTGGAAAGCACTGTGGAGAGAGGCCCCTTCAGCTTTTGATGAGAGTTTGTCACATGGAGAGAGAAGAGTTGTCCATCGCATGCATCTGAACCCACCTAGTGACCAACCCCTAGTGCTTGGTTTTCCAGATCAAGGGAGAAGTATTGTTAACCCAGTTGGTATTGGTGGAAGTGACCGATCTATGCCCAGAGATATAATTTCTCATTTGGAACATCCATGGCTACGCAAAGCCATTCCTGTATTTGGGGAATCTTTGGATAAGGTGCAAGTACAAGGATTGGGTATCACATCTGGGAGTGGTGTGGGACATACAACTAGTAGTGGGAAAATATCACAAACCATCGGATGCACACAGTTTAGTGGGATGCTAGGAACACTAGGCATGACCACTTCTAGTCCTTTTTCGACTACAGGAGGTGGATCTGGTGGGTCAGAGGAATAGACCTAGTGGATCTAATGGATCTAGTGGAGGAGGAAACACCGAGGGAACCAAGGCTCTAGATCGGGAGGACAAGGACCCCAGCCACCTCCCTAAGTGTTTTTTGAGATGTCTTTACACTTACTAGACTATAGGGGTATTGAAGATGCTGCAGAGCATGTGCACAAGTGTGAGTTACTATGGCGCGCGAAGGGATCACTACCCCAGAGTGGAAGGCAAGTCAGTTTGTAACAACGTTACAAGGGCATGCACATAGTTGGTATAGGAAGTATGACCCCCATCAGATGGTGGTAGACTACACCATGCATTGAAGAATGCCTTCTTAGCAGAGTTCCATATCCCTGAGTTTGAGCATAAAAGCATCAATGCTCTGAAGGAGATCCAACAGGGAATGGCAGAGAGTGTGTGGGAGTATGATGCATGTTTCAAGACTCTCTTATCAAAACTATCCTATGACATTCATCCTTCTCAACATGCTCAATGGTTTTTCGAGAGGATTGATAACACCATTTAGAAGGGCTCTGTCACACAAGACTTTCACCAACCCACGTGAGGCATTGGAAGCTTCCCTACATGCCAAAGTTGTTGGGAGCATTGACACTGAGTGTTAGCCCTTTTTTGGAGGCTCAAATTATTGCAATGGCCAAGCAGTTGGAGAAGCTATCTGCAAACTCAGCTGCATGAGGTTCATAGTGGGATTTGGTGTATAGACTATGAAGTGGAGGGACATGTAAAGGATAGTTTCCCTCGAAAGTTGGTGCGTGCTATGGTGGTAGATTGTGAGATTTTCCATGGGGATCATGATGCAAGTAGATGCCCTCTACTCCAGTGCACAATCCACAAGAATGTTTCTTGTTATTACAAGATTTGTACCTCTACAACCCATGATACCAAGGATTATAGATTGATTGATCAAATCCATGATGCTATTGATCTGGGTGTGCACTAGACTAGCCTTGTAAGTAGTTCAAAGGATGATGACCATTGTTATGAAGGGCACACAGATGGAGGAACACATGGAAGAGGTTTTCACGAGAGGATTTTGTGGTCGCAGTAACCAGGTGGAGGAAGAAGTGAGTTCTCGTGAGGAACCTATTATAATTGTGGATCTACAAAGCATTATAAACATGTGAGTGTCCTAATTTATTATAATGCTCATGGTGTGGAAAAAAACATAAGTATGAGGAATGCCATGAAATTTTGAACATATGAATCAACAACACAAGGAAAGAAAAGGTGCTAGGATGGTGAGCATAAAGAAGGTGATGCATAGTGGATGCTAAGAGTGGCATGAGTCAGGGTTAGAACCTATACTAGTGACAACATGGGTAGAGGCCATGCACGCACCAAGGAAGTACCAAGGTAGAGGACTCTGGTTTCAAGAGAGGAAGTGGTACATGGGAAGTATCTAGACCCTTCTCACTAGAAAGAAGTATATCAAGAGACTATGGATGTCATTCGGAGTTTACAAGGAGAGATCCAGTGTCTAAAGGAGCAGTCAAGTAGCAAGAGGAGCAAAGAAGGAATGTTGAGGCTCCGCAGAAGGACCTAGATGAAGTCAAAGAAGTGTGCAAAATGTTAAGACAAGAGAATATCATTCCCTTGTTAGGAGAATGGTTACGGGAGAAGGTACCACGTGCGTCGAATGGAGCATGAGAGGCAGGTGTTGCATGCAAAACCTTCCTCCCCACAACCTTGACTATGACAAGGAGATCACATTGAATGTAGTTATGGATGGTTGGATGTTGAGTAACATATTGATTGACACAGGAGTAGAGGTCAATGTTCTCACATTGGATGCATGACATCAAATGGGAAGGCCCACATTACAACCATCTTCGAATGTGTTGTATATGGAAAACAAGACAAAGGCAATGCCCATTGAGTCTTGAAGGATGTAGTTATCACCATTCAAGGGGCCAAGTTTACTAGAGACTTCAAAGTCTTGGCGCTCACCGAAGCATAGAAATTTTCCAGCATTACTTGGGTGCCCATGGTGTTATAAGAACAACGCCACCTATGGTTTAACAAGGGGTATATCAGCTTTGAGAACAAGGAAGAAAGGGTGGTCATCCCTTTGACAGATGGGAAGTCAGTGCCCTATACTGAGCCCTTAGAGAGGAAGTCCTTGATAGAATCTATGTGCGCTCCATCAGGGACCTAAGATAATTCACCCTATAGAAGGAGTTATCCAATTTGAAGATGCTCAGTTTGTGAGTGATACAACCAGCATAACATGTGACAATTGGGCACATGGGACCTATGAGTTAATTGGGAACAACTAAGAGGATCTGTAACAAGAGTGACAAAGGCATGCTCAAGTTAAGCACCTAGGAGGAAGAAGTTTCCCAAATACTCTGAGGGGCCTACCCTGAGATGTTCTTGTAGGAGATAGAGGCTCAGTGGAGGAATGAGAGTGAAAGATGGGGATGCTGAACTATATCTTGCTCGGAACTATAACATGTTGGTGGGCTACACACCATGAGAATCTCTTGGAATGGCATGAGGTGAGGATCACATTCTCAGTTAGGTTCTCCAAGCAATGCACCGCTACTACCATACAAGACTATCATGGCAAGGAACCACCTCATCCCATGTCCAAGCTTGTGAGAAGGCCTGGATCGAGGTGCAAAAGCCTTACCACCATCATTATGGGTGCATAAACTATATTCCACATTACAAGGTTATGCACGTGCATGGTATATCCACTCAGAAACACACCGCCAGATAGGTAATTGGTAAGGAATTGGTGGTTGATCTCATTCAAGCCTTTGAGTATAGGAGTACCAAACCATCGGTGGATAAGGCATTGCAAGTAATCAAGCTGCCTTACAATGGGAGATAGTGCTATGGCAAAAGATAGGCTATTAGAGCTACTAGGTGAGCCTTATTTGGAGATGCACCTCAATGAAGAGGAATCAAGGAGATGCAACTTGAGCATGCGTGCATGGAGAAGGAAAAGGGGAAGATGGTTTATGTGATCGATGGTGAGGAGATGGAGAGTCTAGATGTTAACCATTTTGTAGGTACGCATGAAGTCATAGATAGCTGATGAGCGAGTGCAGCATGTGCCTACCATGAGCCCTTGAAAACAAAGAAGGTTAACATTGGTTTAGAGGCAGAACCTAAGGAAGCTATCATCGAGATTACTGGTCGAAAAGGGTTTCAAAGATCATTGATCTGTTGTGCGAGTTCCAAGATTTGTTCCCTCACGGGTACCATGAACTCAAAGGCATTCACCATTCCTTGGGGAGATGAAGATCAAGTTGAAGGAAGGTGTGTGCTCAATTCAAAGAGGCCTTATCAGATGAATCCAAACTTGTATGTACGGGTCAAGGAGGAGATAGATAAAATGATAGCATCAGGCATCATTGAGGTTGTTGAAGAGTCAGAGTGGATAAGCCCAATGGTCATCAATATCAAGAAGGATGGGAGGATAAGGATTTGTGTTGACTACAGGGACTTGAATGCAAGTATGTGTCATTGATCCCTTCCCAACCCCTTTTACTAAAGAAATTTTAGAGGGAGTGGTTAGGCAAAGTCTACTCCTTCACGGATGGGTTTTCAGGTTATCACCAAGTAAGGATTGCAAAGGAAGACCGAAAAAGACAACTTTCGCTACTGAGTGGGGAAGTTTTTCTTATACATGTCATGCCTTTGGGTTAAAGAATGCACCTATTGTGTTCTCACACATTGTGGTACAAGCCTTTCAGACTTCATCCATAAGTTTCTTCAAGTCTATCTGGATGATTGGACTATGTATGGGCTAGTTAAGGACCATTGTGATAACTTAAGATTGATGTTTGAAAGATGTCGATAGTTGAGGATATCCCTCAATATTAAGAAATGTGTCTTTGCTACCCCATTTGGGACCTTATTGGGCATATCATATGTAAGGAGGGCTTACTAGTAGATCCCGCCAAAGTTTACAGTAATTGTGGGTTTAGGTGAGCCTACTAGTCAAAGCGTAGTGCGCAGATTCCTTGGACATACGGGGTATTACAAGAATTTCATCAAGGGATATGCCAAGATCATCACACCCTTGGAGGAATTATTAAAACACAAAATTTCTTTCATTGGGGAGAGGCGCAACAAAGGCATTTGACACTTTGAAGGATAGGCTTGTCACACATGCCCATATTACATTTTCCTTCTTGGGATAATCCTTTCCATGTGCATGTTGATGCCTCAGGAAAGCTATGGGAGCATACTAGCAAAACTAGGTGAGGGAATTGTTGATCATCCCTTGTGCTTTGCAAGTAGAAAGTTGACACCAACAGAGAGAAAAATTACACAACTACTGAGCGCGAAGCATTGTCTATGATCTACACGCTTGCATAAGTTTAGGAAGTATCTGTTGGTGACACCATTTATATTCTACATGGACCATATGGCATTGAAATACTTAGTCAACAAACCCATTCTGCAAGGGCACATATGTCGTTGGGTCCTTCTATTTCAGGAGTTTGAGTTCACAGTGGTGGTGAAAGCTAGAAAGAGAGCAATTCAGGCCCGACCATTTATCAAGGATTGAATCAAGAGAGGATGCACAAAGCATTGAGGATACCATGCCAGACATGCAAACTATTTAGGTTGTGGTGCATGCCCTCACTTGGAAGATATCACAGTGTTTTTAAAAATAGGTGTGGCACCTGGAAGGGATGAAGGCTCTAAAGAAAACAATTAGCAATACATGTCGCACCTTACATGTTGATTAGTGGAGACATGTATAAGTTAGGTCATGATGAGGTTTTGACCGATGCATATTAGAGCATGAGTGCATGGTAAATTATGGAGGAAGCACATGGTGGGATTACAGGAGGACACTATGCAAGAAATGCTACCGCACAAAGATTTTATTAGCAGGGATTTGGTGGGAAACCATCTACAAAGATTGTATTGAGTTTTGCAAGGCCTATGACCATTGCCAAAGTGCTTGGAAAACCTAAAAGAGATGAAAAATGCCCTTGAACCAATAGCTAGATGAACCATTTGAAAAATGGGCAATCAAATTTGTAGGGCCAATTGCACTAGCCGCATGAAGGATTGGTTCATGGTATATCATCACTTGACTAATTACTTACACACTGGTGGGAGAGAGGCAACCTATGAAAGGATTGCTATACCATGACACAACTACTAGATTTTTTTTGGGAAAACATAATCAATAGATATGGTTTCCCTTTAAGTTTAACAAGTGATAGGGTACACACTTTCTCAATGAAATAGTCAGGATTATGTTAGCAGAATTTATGGTGGCCCATCATAAGACTACCCCATATCACCCTCAAGCAAATGGAACTGCTGAGGCATTTAACAAGATACTAAGTCACACGTTAACTAAGATTTGTGATGTTGGAAGACAAGATTGGGATGATAAGTATCAGCCATTCTATGGGCATATAGGAAACCTACAAAGAGGTTGAATAAGGCCACACCATTTCAATTGGTGTTTGGCATGGAGGCTTTCCCTTACTCATGGAATTCATGTTACCTCACTTGTTTATAACACACTTAGGGAGGTTAGTAAAAAAAGTGTTGGAAGAAATTTGATAAGTTGATGCAGTTAGACAAAAGGTGATCACTTGCTAGATGGAGTCATAAGACAAAAAAATAAGACAAAAGGCATGGCATGATCGTCATATATCAAGAACAAGAAGTTTGAGGTTGGGCAAGGAGTGTGTTAAGGTGATTCCAAGTATCTATGCCATCCTGGTAAGTTGAAATTCCATTGGTGTCAAAAAGGCCTTACATCATCTCATACATTCTTGATTTAGGCGATGAAAAAGCGTTGGATGGGATGAGGTTACCAAGGTCACTTCAATGGGAGTAGGTAAAGCCCTACTATAAATAAGTCTTCTTGTTTTGTAATAAGGTAAGTGTTTCAATTAGTCTAGAATTTTTTATGCCTTTATGGTTCTTTCCCTTTTTCATGTGTTCCCATTTCTTTTGTTTTTTTTTTTTAACTCTAAAGGTTTTGTTTAAGGTTGACTTAGTGTAAAAACCAGGCATTATTTTTTTGAACCAAATTATATATGCGTAGAGTGACCGTAACATTTAATTTTAGTGTGGGGTGGAGTGATGTGAAGAAGGCCTAACATATGTAAATAGAAGATTGTGGTAAAGCATTTGTTATTTTTGTACATTGCGATTACAAAGTAGAAGAAGCTCTTGTGAACTAGGGCATCCAAAGAATTGTGCAAGAGGAATCGAAGAATCTAAAGCGTGTGATCTAGAGTAGATCCGTAAACCAAAGATGTGGAAGGAGTACATGGGCTTGGGAAAATTTGTGTGAGGGCAAGCATTTAATGTCGTCTTATGGAAGGATTTTTCTAGTTAGGGAAGAACTTTGTAGGGCATAGGAAGAAAGAATATGAGAAATATAATGGAGTTAGAAAAGTGGGAAGAAGTCATTTGCAAGGCGTTGAGCTTTTTCCAGTGGGATTGGATAGGGCATGGAGTTAGAAGGGTTTCTTTGCAAGGTTGAGCTTTGGGATTGGACAGAGTGGTAGAGTGAGAGGAAGGAGGATTTAAGATCAACCAACCAAAAGAATGGAACCAAGGAAACCAACCATTTCACCAAAGAAAAAAAAGCAAAAGGAAAGGGAAAGAAAATCATTGTCATCCATCGTGATCACCAATGAAGAATGGTATGTGGAAATGCAGTACCTAGATGGGGTATTGTAGGAAAAGAGTGGGAGTCACACTCTAGAAAGATGGCCGTAGCGATTATAATCATTGCACAAGCACAATGGAGAAGGAAAATGGGTTGGGCGCTAGAAGGTCCCCAACTAACAATAAGGGGCCATTGAATGCACATTTACAACGATGAGGTAAAGGTCAAATTAAAAGGTTTATTATTACCTTACTTACAAGTTAGCCTTACTTGGAAAGCCCTTAGAGCCTTTACCAATGGTTGATGTCACGCAGTTCATGAAGATCAATTTTACTTCACGGGGTCACAAGATGCATCACACCACAACTGATATCCAAGTTCACAAGCCTCAATTGTGAAGGAGATAACATTGATGATGACCTGAGTGACAAAGAGGCTATCAAGGAGACTGTAACTGCATATGACTACAAGAAGGGGTCACGATACTTTGACATTGCCAAGATACCAGACCCAGTGATGAGGATGGCCGCATGCTTGGTAACTAAGCTCAATGATCAGGAACGATGGACCCAAGTGAACAAGGCATGGCTAAATGTATGCCAAAAGATATCAGAGGGAACCATCTATAACTTGTCTACCTTCATCACGGATGAGATCATTAAGCAAGTGCGCAGGAGGGTGAGAAGATACTATTTGGAAATGTCCTCCTTACAATTGTTTTCTCAGAGATTGGAGTGCCCGATGGGCCGAAAAAAATTTGTTTGGGAATATCTAGAAGAGGACCCATCACCCACAAAGAGGTTTGCAAAGTATACTTGTGAGACCATGATGGCCACTCACAAGGCATGCTTGGAAAAGTGGTACAAACAAATGCGTGATGCATTCGAGGTAGAATGGAGGATCCTAGAGTAGTTTCCAGCACTCATGGATGGAGAAGTAGAATTTGTAGTGTATCAACATTTCTACATTGGCAGATTCAAATTGACAGACAAGACATTGAGCCCCTGGTGCAAGCTACCTTTCTCTTTCACCGCACAATACTTCCAAGCTGGAGTAAATAGGTTCAAGGAGGCCAAGAGACTAAGGTTCACCTTAGTGAGGTAGATCAAGACCACCAGAGCTACACAAAATCTTGTCTACCCCAAGAAGTGTGTATATGTGGAGAAGTATGTCTCCCACGAGGTCCAGATGATGAAGCCACTAACGCTTGCCAATTGCAGGAGGACCGCGACAAGAGTGTATCTGCGCATAAGGCCAAAATTTGAAAAAGGTGCATACTTGAGAATGATGTCTCCATTCCTGAAGACCCTACAAGAAGGAAGAAGGTCACACCTAGGAAGAGGGAAAGAGAGGAGGTGTAAGAGAAAAAGGCACCAAGTGTTCAAACTGCACAATCGGTGGGCATGCCAAAGGAAATCACAAAACCTAGTACTTACGTGCACGAAAAAGAAGTCTCCCGATCAAAGAAAAGACCCCAAAGAAGGAAGCACCAGAGTAGAAGAACCTCACCTAGGAGAAGTCACCAGGAGAGGAGGAAGAAAGATCAAGAATCTCCTATACTGGAATCACCAGTTAGGAAAAGGTAGAAGGTGATGGAAAAGGTAGATTCAGAGGAAACAGAGAGCCTGAAAAGCCTACATAGGTGAGAAGGATGATGATGATGAGCTGAAGAAAGCTCAAGACCCCTCAAGTTTTTGAATACATGATTTTTAAGAAGAAGAAGGAGATGAGTATAACGAAGGAGATGAGGAGAAGGAGGATGAAGAAGAAGTTGAGACCCAAGGAAAGGGGGTAGGCGGGGAAGAAGTTACAAAAGATCAAAGGACCCCAAGCCTCACAAAGGAATAGATAGATGAGGCCGCAGAAAAAGAAGTGGAAAAATCATCAAGACCTTGGTAGAATAAGAGGTGGAACAAAGCATGGATGTGGTGCTAAAGGAAATTGAGAAGGAAAGCGTAGGAAAAATAATATGGCAACATGGGAGGAAATCCTAGTTTGGCTGTAAGCTTTCCAAAGGCCACATGAACATGGAAGGAAGAACTCAGAAGCAACACAAGGTCAAGGAATGGGCTACATCGATGATCCAAAAAAGGTGTTGCATGCATGTTTTCAAAGCACCATGCCAACGGAGAAACTCTTGGCCATGGCATCATTTGATGAGGAAGGTGCATACCCTCAGACGAGGAAAATGCTTTCTTGGGCATTTGAGTCCCACATTGACAAACCTGAATTTGAAGTAAGCCAAGGATCATTGATGAAGGTTCCTGAAGTCAAAAGGAATCAACCCCTTAGTAAAATCTCAAGATTATCACGAGAAAATCTTGTAACGTGCATAAACAAATTTTAGTTGAGGTTGAAGCCAGGCTCTTCGGGAGAAATGACAAGGTGAAGTTCCTAGAGGTAGAGTTGAGAAAAAGGAAGAAGAGCTCATTGAAAAAGTAAGGACTTGAAGCAGGAAGAGCTAATCAATGCTTAATTAAGGCATGAGCTAAAGGATGAAAAGGCAAGAGTGAGTTAGGGCATATAAAAATATAGAGATGATCACGGATGCCATTTTCTTAAAGCATCTAGACTTAACACCACCTAGCGCAAAAAGTATGGATCATCCTTGTAAGTGCCTAGAGGACTTGACCCACATACTCACTATGGAGAGGTGGCCACTTGCCTAGAATCAGAGAGGAGGCGTTGGCATTCTAAGAGAAATAAATAAGATGAAGGTAGTAGAAATTGTTTCTCAGTATAAAAAAATCCTCACCGACCTAAAGACCACCACGTAGTTAGTGAGGTCACCTATGAAAATTATGCCGATAAGGATAGAGTGGCAAGTATCATCTAGTCACCACACATGAAATGGAAGCTTAAGGAGTTCCAATAAAATAACAAGGGGAACAGGGTTGAGTGAGACAAGATCCTATCCAAAGTAGAAAAGAAATCAAAGGCCATTGAGACCTTGCGGGGCTCAATCAAGAACCGGCTGAAGGAATTATATCCCCAAATTACTCGGAGGATGGATGCTCAAGGATTTGGGAAAGAAACTTGAGGAGATTATGGAAACAATGAGCACTAAGGGGGAGGGACTAAGTTTTGAAGAAGTGAGCACCCTGGTAGGGAACCTCTGTCAGCAGGCTCAGAGCGAGGTCGACACTTGGGGAAAGTTAGAAGTAGAATTTAGGGAAGGATTTCCCTCTCCTCCTCTAGAAATAAAGTTCCCATTCTTTCATTCTTTTCCCCATCTCTTCATTCCTTTATTCTTCCATTCCAACCATTTGTAAGGATCCACCATTATTTATTTCTTTATTGAAGAGTGTTTCCAAGGACAGAGAATAGGCGTAGTGGGGGTGATGTTGGGCCCCTAAAATATTGGCTAAGTACAAGAAGGCATGTGGGCACGTAAGGCCTAGTTGGAGAATGGCACGCAAGGTGAAGGCACGTGAGATAGGGTTTTAAAAGGGTTTAGCAGAACCCATGGCGCGCATGCAAGGCAGAGCAAAGGGTTTTGGGACTTAGCCACATTTGACATTCCTAGCAGCACATGGAAAAAGCATGACCCAAATGCACATGTGTGAAGTGGATAAGGTGCCATCCTGGCAACTTGGTGCCCATGAAAGGAATATTCCTTGCAATAGAAGGATCCAAAAAGACATCATTGTGAAGAGTGGAGAGCTCGGATCTGAAAGAGGCATGCTTCCTTGGAGGACCACCTTGGACACTTGGCAACCGATCCATAACTTCATAAAGGCTTGGCGGTGGTTGTTGAGGCTATATATTCAAGTGCCTAGTAGAAGAAAAGGGAAGTTGGTGAGAAAGAAGTAGAGAAGAGGATGGAGATGAGAGGTGAAGCTCTACAGAAATATCATGGAGAGTTCTATGGGTTGGGTTTAGAAGATCTGTAGGAGTAATGGAATATCAAGGGGATGGGCCTGTGTTTTTTTTTGTAATATGAGGGACCTAAGTCTAGTTCTGATGCATGACTCTAGTCTAGCACTGTTATATTGATTTGTGATGGCCTCAATGAATGCAATGTGATTATCAAACATGTTGAATATGAATATATGTGGTTCCTGGTTTATACTTATATCTATATGGATATGTTCTGTGTATATTCTTTGTGAATGGATGTAAACCCTTGTGCATTTCCTTTCTATTATGGTCCAGATTTGTATTTTGTTAATGTTTTCCTTTCTTGAATGGATGCATTAGTCTAGAAACTCATCATACGATCTCAATATGAATGCATGGTTCTTTTCCATTCTTCTGCATTTAAGTATCTATCATAGATGATGCATTCTCACACAACTCACACAAAGGAGGGACTCAGGCGCCTTCACGCGTGCTCTCGGGTGAGCGTCATAGGTGATTGTTATCCAATTTCACCCCCCAGGGTTGAATTGATAACATACATCAGAATTCTCAAGTTCCAGGGCAAAAATCATGTTTCTAGGGCCCCTTCAGAAATTTTTCTAACTCTCCTGTCTAGGTTGAAAAGAACAAGCTCTGAGAAAATGCAAGAAAGTTACAGAAAATAAGCTTGGGCCAGAAAAAATTGTGAAAATCGGCTAAGTCCTAGTCCAGGGACAGTCGGGACATTTGGGACGAAAAGGCGCGGATCGGCCGAAAAGCCTACAGGCGGCCCAAACAACAAAGGGACATCTGGGACAAATGGACGTGAAATGCCCGAATCAGCCGAAAGAAAGAAAATTTGTCCAAGTCCTGTAATCGCGGAACCGCCGGGACAAGAAGAATTTGTCCCACAAAAGATGCTTTAGGACATTTGGGGCAGGACCAAAGGGCGAAACCGCCGGTTCGGCCAGAAAGAGAAAACTTCGGCACAAGGACAAGGGGACATCAAGGGACGCGAGTGCGCGAAGGGCCTTGAAGGAGCCGAAGCCAATCGATCACGCCACGTGAGCCCAATGTAAAAGGGACGAGGAAGCCCATTTCAGGCGGATCGAGGATTCATCCCCGGAAGCAAGCGTGGGAAATCGGGAAAAAGACGCGGTGGACGCGAAAATCCGGCAGGCCCGTGGACGAATCACAGCATGACACGTGTCGCCAAGGAAAAAGGTCCAAAAAGTCAAAGGGGCAAGGTTTGAAGCGCTGGCCCGAGCCAATTAGTACAGGACACGTGTCCAATGGAGCAGAGAAGTGCGGAGCCAGGGAAAGATTTGGGAAATTTGGCCAAGTTCAGCCAAAGAGCTAAAAGCGAAAGTCTACTCCGCGCCCCGTGTCGACCAATCAATGCATGCCACGTGTCCCAAGTGGCGGGCGCGGAGGAAAAGTAAAAAATGTTCCGAATCATCAAAAAGTCAAAGTTTTCAAGGAAAACCCACGGGACAGGTCAGATGAGAGAATAACATATCCAATCAGCACGTGCCACGTGTCATCCAGGTGGCAGAGCGCGGGAAGAAATTTAAAAATCCGTTTTCGCCTGTTTTGTGCCCTAGATCTTCAGATCTCCATATCTTTTGATCCAGAGCTCGGATTGGCACGTTCTTTATATCAACGGAAAGCTTGTGAAATTCTCTACATGATTCTGGGGTTAATCTTGCAGTTTTGGTGTAGTTTGGAGGGAGAAAATTAAGAAAACGTCTCTGACGCGTGTAATGCTTCAACAACCAACTTTAATACAGCAGACAGCCCGCCGTTTTGCCAGGATCCGCCGCTTGGATCATAATGAGATGAGTTAAATGTGACCTGGGAGTGGTTGGGGTAGATTCGAATCTCCTCTCTCTTCCCTCTCTCTTTCTTCCTATATATTGTACAAGGGGGCTTCTTTCAAAGGAGAGAATTACAAGTTGTTCATCTTTTCTGCTCTGCCCTCCCTTCTTTTACTCTCCAGGGTTAAAAATGGAGTTCGAACCTCCTCCCTTGCTCTGTAATGGCATTTTTGCCTTTTACTATTGAAATGATGTTCTGTGCAAACTTCTGGAGCAACAAAACGTGTTTTGTGATGCATCTATCCATCCTTGCTCGTTTTTGCTTGTTTTCTTCTTGCCTCTCTTCATTACAGGTATTTGTGCATGTTTGAATGTTCATTGCAGGTTTGGAGCTGTGTTCATGGAGTTTTGGGACATTTTCTGTGTGAAATCTATCCTTGGGCCTGTGATGCGTCTGTCCATCCTTCCCATTGCTCACCTCTCTCTGTTCCATGGCAGTTTTGATAGATGTTCAACATTCTCCTTCTCTGGTGTATCACCGTTTTAGTGTAGGCTTTTGCTGTTTTCCCCTTTTCTCTCTCTCTCTCTCTGTCCCTTGGCATGGTTAGATTAGGATTAGATTAGCTTGCCTGCACTGGAATAGCTTGTGGCAGGTAGTTTAGGAGCAGGAACCAGCCTTCTCTGGAGATTCCTTTCTCATTTTTACAAGTCCCACACTTGGAGAAAGGTTTCAATGTTGTGCAATCACACTGGATGCCTGAAGATCAACTTAGAAACCTGATTTGCATCCAGGGGTGCTGTGAGTCTGCAACAACAGTTTTGGCACACCCGGTGGGACCTTAGAGGTCTTCCATTTCATCTTTTGCAGGTTGGTGTGTTCCTGTGAAGATTTCAGCCTTTGGAGGCACTTGCAAACACATCTGGCGACTCCATCTGATCAGCAACTCATTTCTGAAGTTGCAGACCCATTTTCCATCCATTTCCTTCCATATTTCTTTCCATCTCTTTCATTATTTTCCATTCCATGAGGTTGTGCAATCATGACTTCATTTCCATCATGGAATTCACATCAACAACAACAGTATATTCCACCTCCAACATGTTTTACAAATCCTCCAAATCAGCATTTTGAGCAGATTCAAGATCAGTATGCATACCCATATGAGCAGCAGTGCCAAAGTCAGTTTGGATATGAAGCACATCAAGAGCAAGGGTATGCTGGTTATGAAGACTATCAGATGCAAGATGCTGGTCTGTTGGAGAAAATCCAAAAGATGGAGGTAAAGATGGTGCAGTCCAGAGCAACAGCTCAAATGAGAGCTTTCAGAATTGGTTGCAGGACTCCTTGTCCATGGGGAGGCCCTTTTCCAAGACACTTCAGCCCTCAGGAGAAGCTGGACTTCATGATAAAGATGTTGCCCCAACTTGCACAATGGACAACAGAGATAGAGGCCTATACACCTGTTGTTGAACAACCTTGTCAATGGGTAAGTTCTACACCATCATCTGGTTTCTCTCTTCCCATTACTCAAGCAGCATCATCTCATCTGGACTTGCAAATTTTGAACTCTCCATCTGCTGTCCCAAATGTTGATCCCATGTCTTCACCTCTCAGTCTTCCACCACACCTCAATTCTTCTTTCCTTTTTCCTTCCAAACAGTCATCCTCTCCACAAGAGCTAAAAGAAATCCCCCTCCTCTAAAGAAACAAGAGATTTCATCTCCTTTACCACCACAAAAAATTGCCAAATCAATTGAGTTGCAACCCACCCCTCCTCTTGCATTCCCAATTCCATGTGGGGAAGAAGAAATTGCAAAAATCAGTCATCAAGGACAGCAAGAGGAAGAGCCAAGAAAAGAAGAAATGATTAAGAGCTTAGTAAGTTTGGCTGCCAAGTTTGGTATGACAAAGATCCCCTTGATGGTCAAACCTACAGAAGAGGCTAAGGTTGAACAAATAGTGGTCAGGGCTGATTTTGTTGCAGCAGAAGAAGAAGTTCTTGCAGTCCCAACTTGTCCTCTAGAGCAGCAGATTGAAGAGTTTGACTTGACAAACTTCATCTGGAGGAGGAGCTCACTCAAGAGCAAGATTGTCTTGAACATTGGAGGAAGGAGAAGGCTCCCGAGATCCAAAGCGAGAGGAGCACATTCTAGCTGGAGGAGGAAAATTGCAGATCCAAGCTCGAGCACAAAGCGAGCTACGGGAGAACCTTCAGTTCTTCTTTCTACTTCACCTCTCTCAAGTTCCAGTGCTGAAGAGGAGTTTGACCTCTCAAACTCAATGTTGGAGGGAGAAAGAAACCATGGTGGTCAAGTTACAGATCAAGAGGACACCATGGAGGAAGTTGAACATTTGCAGCAGGACAGCCATGAGGCAGTTTATCTGTCAGATTTGGAGGACTGTTTTGATGGAGAAGAACCGGTTGAGTTTCCACCATTCTCTCTTCCATCATCCACATTCCAAACACTAGAGCCTGCTGTCATGGAGGAGAGCATTCATTTGCAGCAGCCTGCATCTTATAGCAGCTCTTTGGAACCGAGATTGGAAGGTTTTAATCTTTCATGTTCTTCATTGGAGGAAGAGAAAGGACAGAGGAATTTCACTATTTCTTCCACACCATCCATTCAAGAAGGTCTACAAGAAGACTCCATTTTTGGAGTTGAAAATCAGAGCTATGGGCATATCAAACGGATCAGACCTTGCCCAATCAGGTATTTGGCTTCATTGGAGCCAAAGGAGAAGTTCCTGACCGTCATGCTTGCTTGAGCATGAGGATGAGCTACAAAGTACCAGGATCAGCTGTCATACCTCTTAAATCCAAATGCGAGCAACTAAAAGAGAGTATTGAATTTGTTTTCAGCTGATACCTTGATGATTTGGGTGGAATACCAGCTTCTTGTTGATTTTCCACTCATCCTAACAGCCATGATCAGCTCCAAATCAATTGCATGGCTGCCACTTTTGAGAAAGGGAAGCTATTTCTCACAACCAATTGCAGGGTTTGTTTAGCTTGCCTTTGCTCCCAGTTACAGTAGAGTAGGTAGGTTTGCTTTCAGTAGAAGAAGTGCTTGTGCACACTCTGCATGTTCCATTTGGAGCATGTATGATTTTCAGTTCTGTACATAGTTTTGGTGTTGCTGGTTCTGCTCTTGCACAGTTCGTTTCAGTGGCATTTTGGTGAGAACAACTCCATGTCCGGTGGGTTTCAAGTGGCTCAGAGGGAGGTTTTCAAAGTTCAGATCAGTTGCAGGTTACAACTCATGACTCCATGCCCAATGGATGCTTCAGCAACTGGTCTTTTCATCTAGCAGGCAGATGACCCCGCTGAGTCGCCAAATTGTTATCCAATTTCACCCCCCAGGGTTGAATTGATAACATACATCAGAATTCTCAAGTCCCAGGCAGATTGATTGATCCAGGGCAAAAATCATGTTTCTAGGGTCCCTTCAGAAATTTTTCTAACTCTCCTGTCCAGGTTGAAAAGAACAAGCTCTGAGAAAATGCAAGAAAGTTGCAGAAAATAAGCTTGGGCCAGAAAAAAATTGTGAAAATCGGCTAAGTCCTAGTCCCAGGACAGTCGGGACATTTGGGACGAAAAGGCGCGGATCGGCCGAAAAGCCTACGGGCCCCCCAAACAACAAAGGGACATCTGGGACAAATGGACGCGAAATGCCCGAATCGGCCGAAAGAAAGAAAATTTGTCCAAGTCCTTAATCGGGAGCAAGCGGGACAAGAGTACGCGAAGAAGAAATTGTCCCAGGCGACCGGGACATTTGGGATAGATGGCCGGCGGCGGAGCAGAAGAAACTTTCGCACAGGACATGGGGACATGGGACAAAGGGGCGCGCGCGATGGCCTTGCGAAGGAGCGAGGCAATCAGATCAGGCCACGTGAGCCCAAAAAAAGGGAAAGGAAGCCCATTTTGGGTGGATCGGAGGATGGTCTTGGCAAAGCGGGACATCCGGACAAAAAAGACGCGGTGGATGTGAAAATCCGCCCAGAGCCCATGGGCGAATCACGGCGGCATGACACGTGTCGCCAGGAAAAAGGTCCAAAAAAGTCAAAGGGGCAAGGTTTGAAGCCCTGGCCCGAGCCAATTAGTACAGGACACGTGTCCAATGGAGCGGGAAGTGCGGAGCCAGGGAAAGATTTGGGAAATTTGGCCAAGTTCAGCCAAAGAGCTAAAAGCGAAAAGTCTACTCCGCGCCCCATCGACCAATCAATGCATGCCACGTGTCCCAAGTGGCGGGGGCGCGAGGAAAAGTAAAAATGTTCCGAATCATCAAAAAGTCAAAGTTTTCAAGGAAAACCCATGGGACAGGTCAGATGAGAGAATAACATATCCAATCAGCACATGCCACGTGTCATCCAGGTGGCAGAGCGCGGGAAGAAATTTAAAAATCCGTTTTCGCCTGTTTTGTGCCCTAGATCTTCAGATCTCCATATCTTTTGATCCAGAGCTCGGATTGGCACGTTCTTTATATCAACGGAAAGCTTGTGAAATTCTCTACATGATTCTAGGGTTAATCTTGCATTTTTGGTGTAGTTTGGAGGAAAATTAAGAAAATGTCTCTGACGCGTGTGAATGCTTGCAACAACCAACTTTAATAATGACGACTGACTTGCATGCCGCCTACTTTAGACAACCCACCCATTTTCGCGGGATCCACCACTTCTTGGATCCATAATGAGATGATTTAAAATACGACCTGGGAGTGGTTGGGGTAGATTCAATTTCTTCTCTCTTCCCTCTCTCATTCTTCCTATATATTGTAAAGAGGAGCTTCTTTCAAAGGAGAGACATTACAAGTTGTTCATCTTTTCTGCTCTGCCCTCCCTTCTTTTACTCTCCAGGGTTAAAAATGGAGTTCGAACCTCCTCCCTTGCTCTGTAATGGTGTTTTTGCCTTTTACTATTGAAATGATGTTCTGTGCAAACTTCTGGAGCAACAAAACGTGTTTTGTGATGCATCTGTCCATCCTTGCTCGTTTTTGCTTGTTTTCTTCTTGCCTCTCTTCATTACAGGTATTTGTGCATGTTTGAATGTTCATTACAGGTTTGGAGCTGTGTTCATGGAGTTTTGGGACATTTTCTGTGTGAAATCTATCCTTGGGCCTGTGATGCGTCTGTCCATCCTTCCCATTGCTCACCTCTCTCTGTTCCATGGCAGTTTTGATAGATGTTCAACATTCTCCTTCTCTGGTGTATCACCGTTTTAGTGTAGGCTTTTGTTTCTTTTCCCCTTTTCTCTCTCTCTCTCCCCTTGGCATGGTTAGATTAGGATTAGATTAGCTTGCCTGCACTGGAATAGCTTGTGGCAGGTAGTTTAGGAGCAGAACCACCTTCTCTGGAGATTCCTTTCTCATTTACGCAAGTCCCACACTTGGAGAAAGTCAATGTTGTGCAATCACACCTGATTCTGAAGATCAACTTAGAAACCTGATTTTCATCCAGGGTGTTGTGATGCCTGAAGATCAACTTAGAAACAAAATGACTACATCTTGGTTCCATTTTGGGACCTCTTTTTGAAGTTTTTGTGAGAAATGGCATGCATCTTTGTCCCTGTGATACGTGATGACAAAGCTCCTGACCTTAGAAAGTGTTGAAACATGGTTCAAGAGAATGGAGGATGATTTTTCTCAAAGATTCAACATTGACCTAAGTTCAATGTGCGTAGATGGGTAGAAGAGAACCTATACCATGAGTTATATGAGACATTATTTTGTTACTTCCCAAGTAGAACTATATGAATGGCTTTCAACATATGCATCTAGATCAAGCTAGTACTATAGATCACATGTGGACCCAAGATGACTATCAAAGGCTGCAGGATGTAGATATGACTTGGACATGTTATTGATCACTGGTGGAAGAGGGTGTTGGCCAGTTATACTTTAGAATACATCATTTTGATGTATTCTTTCCCAGAAGTTGTTGAGTTTGAGTTTCTGAGGGAGCCTAGAGGATCATTTTTGTGTGTTATTCCTTTGGCTATGAAGATCTTGGTCATTACTTTGAGTTTAGAAGCATTCCCCATGGTTGGCTAAAGATTCTCGAGCGTTGGGAGAGAGGAAGCTAGGGTGGAGGAAGATGGTAGACATTGCGGCTAAAAAAAGGAAAGGGAGGAGAGATGACTCAAGTATAGTGAAGCTCGTGAAAGGGAGATGACTAGACAATGTGAGGTTACAAGTGTGATGGATCTATGGAGGTATACGTTGTGGGAAGGAGTTGAGGTTCACACAGAGGATGTGGAGCTAAGAGCTATATACTTTACCCCATCTTGGAAAGCATGGGAGAGAAGCCCTTGCTTCGATGAGAGTTCGTCACATGGAGAGAGAAGAAGAGCCATTGGCATGCATCTAAACCCACATGGTGACCAACCCTGGCACTTGGTTTTCCAGATCAAGGGAGAAGTATTGTTAACCTAGTTAGTATCGATGGAAGTGACCGATCTATGCCCTAGGAGATATAATTTCTCATTTGGAACATCCATGGCTGTGTAAGCCATTCCTATATTTGGGGAATCTTTGGACAAGGTGCAAGTACACAAGGATTTGGGTATCACATCTAGGAGTGGTATGGGACATACTGTGGTAGTGGGACAATATCACAAACCATCGATGTAGTTTAGTGGGATGCTTTGGAAACACTAGGCATGACCACTTCTAGTCCTTTTCCAACTACAGGAGGTGGATTTGGTGGGTTAGGAGGAATAGACACTGGTGGATCCAGTGGATCTGGTGGAGGAGGAAACATCGAAGGGAACCAAGGCTCTAGATCAGAGGACAAGGACCCCAGCCACCTCCCCAAGTGTTTTTGAGATGTCTTTGCACTTACTAGACTATAGGGGTATTGAAGATGCTGTAGAGCATGTGCACAAGTGTGAGTTACTATGGTGCGTGAAGGGGATCACTACCTGGAGTGGAAGGCAAGTCAGTTTGCAACAACGTTGCAAGGGCATGCACATAGTTGGTATAGGAAGTATGACCCCCATCAATGGTGGTAGAATACACCATGTTGAAGAATGCCTTCTTAACAGAGTTCCATATCCCAGAGTTTGAGTAGAAAAGCATTAGTGATCTAAAGAGATCCAAGCAAAGAATGGAAGAGAGTGTGTGAGAATATGATGCACATTTCAAGACTCTCTTGTCAAAACTATCCTATGACATTCATCCTTCTCAACATGCTCAATGGTTTTCGGAGGATTGATAACACCATTTAGAAGGGCTTTGTCACACAAAACTTTCACAGACCCACGTGAGGCATTGGAAGCTACCCTGCATGCAAAGCTATTAGGAGCATTGACACTGGTGTTAGCCCTTTTCTAGAGGCTCAAATTTTGCAATGGCCAAGCAATTTGGAGAAGCTATCTACAAACTCAGTGCATGAGGTTCATGGTGGGCTTTGGTGTACAAACTGTGAAGTGGAGGGACATGCAAAGGATAGTTTCCCTCGGAAGTCGGTGTGCACTTATGTTGGTAGATTGTGAGATTTTCCATGGGGATCATGATGCAAGTAGATGCCCTCTACTCCAATACGCAATCTATAAGAATGTTTCTTGTTATTGCAAGATTTGTACCTCTATGACCCATGATACCAAGGATTGTAGACTGATTGATCAAATCCATGATGTTATTGATCTTGGTGTGTGCCAGACTAGCCTTGTAAGTAGTTCAAAGGATGATGACCAACGTTATGAAGGGTGTGCAGAGGAGGACATGTGGAAGAGGTTTTCAGGAGGATTTCATGGTCACAATAACCACGGTGGAGGATGAAGTGAGTTCCCATGAGGAACTGTTATAATTGTGGATCTATAGAGCATTACAAATGTGAGTGTCACTTGATTTATTACTGATGCTCATGGTGTGGAAAAAATATAAGTACGAGAGAATGTCCTGAAATTTTTGAACATATGAGCCAACAACACTGCAGAAAGGAAAAGGGCGTTGGATGGTGAGTATAAAGAAGGTTGATGCATAGTGGATGCCAAGAGTGGCACATGATCGGGGTTAGAACCTTGTCTTGGTGAACAATGTGGGAGGCCACGCACCGAAGGAAGTACCAAGGCAGAGGACTCTAGTTTCAAGAGAGGAAGTGGTACATGGGAAGTATCTGGACCCTTCTCACTAGAAGGAAGTATATCAAGAGACTATGGATGTCATTTGGAGTTTACAAGGAGAGATCCAGTGTCTAAAGGAGTAGTCCAGAAGCAGAGAAAGAAAGGAATGTTGAGGCTCCATGAAAGGACTGGATGAAGTCAAAGAAGTGTGCAAAATGTTAAGACAAGAGAATATCATTCCCTTGTTAGGAGAATGGTTATGGGAGAAGGTACCACATGTCGAGACGGAGTGAGAGGTAGGTGTTGCATGCAAACCTTCCTCCCCACAACCTCGACTATGATAAGGAGATCACATTGAATGTAGTTGTGGATGGTTGGTTGCTGAGTAACATATTGATTGACACGGGAGCAGAGGTCAATGTTCTCACATTGGATGCATGACATCAAATGGGAAGGCCCATTACAACCATCTTTGAATGTGTTGTATATGGAAAACAAGACAAAGGCAATGCCCATTAGAGTCTTGAAGGATGTAATTATCACCATTCAAGGGCCAAGTTTACTTGGAGACTTCAAAGTCTTGGTGCTCACCGAAGAAGACAATTTTCCAGCATTACTTGGGTGCCCATGGTGTTATAAGAACAACACCGACCTTGGTTTAACAAGGGGTATATCAGCTTTGAGAACAAGGAAGAAAGGGTGGTCATCCCTTTGACATGGGAAGTCAACGCCTATATTGAGCCCTTAGGAGAGGAAGTCCTTGATAGAATCTATGTGCACGCTCCATCAGGGACCCTGAGATAATTCACCCTACAAGAGGTTATCCAATTTGAATATGCTCGATTTTGTGGTGATACAACCAGCATAGCATGTGACAATTGGGCGCATGAGACCTATGAGTTAATTGGGTGACAACTAAGAGGATCTGTAACAAGAGTGACAAAGGCACACTCAGTTAAGCACCTAGGAGGGAAGAAGTTTCCCAAATACTCTAGAGGGGCCTACCCTAAGATGTTCTTATAGGAGATAGAGGCTCAGTGGAGGAATGAGAGTGAAATACGGGGGATGTTGAACTATATCTTGCTCGAACTACAACACATTGGTGGGCTACACACCACAGAATCTCTTGGAATGGCATGTGAGGTGAGGATCACATTCTCAGTTAGGTTCTCCAGAAGCACACCCACTACCATACAAGACTATCATGGCAAGGAACCCACCTTGTCCCATGTCCAAGCTTGTGAGAAGGCTTGGATCGGAGGCACAAAAGCCTTACCACCATCATTATGGGTGCATAAACTATATTCCACATTACAAGGTTGTGTGCGTGCATGGTATATCCACTTAGAAACATGCCACCAGACATAGGTAATTGGTAGGAATTGGTGGCTGATCTCATTCAAGCCTTTGAGTATAGGAGTACCAAGCCATCGGTGGATAAGGCATTACAAGTAATCAAGCACCTTATAATGGGAGATAGTTTATGGCAGAAAGATAGGCTATTGGAGCTACTAGGTGAGCCTTATTTGGAGATGCACCTCAATGAAGAGGAATCATAGGAGATGCAACTTGAGCAGTGTGTGTGCATGGAAAAAAAAAAGGAAAAATGGTTTATGTAATGATGGTGAAGAGATGAAGACTTTGGATGTTAACCATTCGGAGGGTACATGCGTGAAGTCATAGATAGTGTTGATGAGTGAGTGAGCACACCTACCATGAGACCTTGAAAACAAAGAAGGTTAACATTGGTTCAAAGGTAGAACCTAAGGAAGCTATCATCGAAGATTATTGGTCGGAGAAGGAAGTTTCAAAGATCATTGATCATTACGTGAATTCTAGGATTTGTTCCCACGTGGGTACCATGAACTCAAAGGCATCCACCATTCCTTGGGAGAGATGAAGATCAAGTTGAAGGAAGGTGTTATGCCGATTGGAAGAGGCCTTATCGGATGAATCTAAATTTACGCGTATGGGTTAAGGAAGAAATAGACAAAATGATAGCATCTGGTATCATTGAGGTAGTGGAAGAATCAAATGGATAAGCCCAATGGTTATCAGTATTAAGAAGGATGGTAGGATAAGAATTTGTTGACTACAGGGATCTGAATGCAGTATGTGTCATCGATCCTTTCCCAACCCCCTTTACTGAAGAAATTTTGAGGGAGTAGTTGGGTGCGAAGTCTACTCTTTCACGGATGGGTTCTCAAGGTACCACCAAGTCAGGATTGCAAAGGAAGACTAGAGAAAGACAACTTTCACCACTGAATGGGGAAGTTTTTCCTACATGGTTATGCCTTTTGGATTAAAGAATGTGCTACTTGTGTTCTCACGCATTGTGGTACAAATCATTTTAGGACTTCATCCATAAGTTTCTTCAAGTTTACCTAGATGACTTGGATTGTGTATGGATTGGTAAAAGACCATTGTGACAACTTAAGGCTGATGTTTGAGAGATGTTGGCAGTTGAGGATATCCCTCAACATTAAGAAATGTGTCTTTTCTACTCCATTTGGAACCTTATTAGGACATATTATATGCAAAGAAGGCTTATTAGTAGATCCTGCTAAAGTTGCTATTATTGTGGGATTAGGGAGCCTACTAGTCAAAGCACAATGCATGGATTCCTTGGACATACGGGGTATTATAGAAGTTCATCAAGGGATATGCCAATCTCCATGCCCTTGGAGGAATTATTGAAACACAAAAGTTCCTTTCATTGGGGAGAGGCACAATAGAAGGCATTTGACACTTTGAAGGATAGGCTTGTCACGATGCCCATATTACATTTTCCTTCTTGGGATAAGCCTTTCCATGTGCATGTTGATGCCTTAGGAAAAACTATGGGAGTAGTACTAGCACAACCTGGTGAGGGAATTTTGATCATCCCTTGTGCTTTGCAAGTAGAAATTTAACACCAACAGAATAGAATTACACAACTACTGAGCGCGAAGCATTGTCTATGATCTACATTTGCATAAGTTTAGGTAGTATCTATTGGCAACACCATTTATATTCTACACAGACCATATGGCATTGAAGTACTTAGTCAACAAACCCATTCTGCAAGGGCACATATGTCATTGGGTCCTTCTATTTTAAGAGTTTGAGTTCATAGTGGTGGTGAAGCCAGGAAAGAGCAATTCAGGGCCTGACCATTTATCAAGGATTGACTCAGGAGAGGACATGCAAAGCATTGAGGATACCATGCCAACATGTAACTATTTAGGTTGTGGCATGCATGCCCTCAGACTTGGAAGATATCATAGTGTTTTTAAAAACAGGTGTGGCATGCTAGAAGGGATGAAGGCTCTGAAAGAAAATAATTAGCAATATGCACCGCACCTTACATGTTGATTAGTGGAGACCTGTATAAGTTAGGTCATGATGAGGTTCTATGTTGATGCGTATTAGAGCATGAGCGCATGGAAATTATGGAGGAAGCACATGGTGGGATTGTAGGAGGACACTATGTAGGAAATGATACCATGCGAAGATTTTATTAGTTGGGCTTTGGTGGGAAACCATCTACAAATATTGTATTGAGTTTTGCAAGGCTTGTGACCATTGCCAGATGCCTTGGAAAACTTAGAAAGAGAGATGAAATGCCCTTGTGACCAATAGCCAGTGTTGAACCATTTGAAAAATGGGCAATCGAACTTTGTAGGGCCAATTGCGCCAGCCATGCAAGGACTGGTTCATGGTATATCATCACTTGCATTAATTACTTGACATGGTGGGCGAGAGGTAGCACCTAAAAGGATTGCACCTACTACAGTGACAACTACTAGATTTTTATGGGAAAACATAATCAGTAGATATGGTTTCCCTTTAAGTTTAACAAGTGATAGGGGTACACACTTTCTCAATGAAATAGTCAGATTCTTGTTAGCAGAATTTATGGTGGCCCATCATAAGACTACCCCATATCACCCTCAAGAAAATGGAACTACTTGAGGCATTTAACAAGATACTAAGTCACACGTTAACTAAGATTTGTGACATTGGAAGACAAGATTGGGATGATAAGGTATCATTCATTCTATGGGCATATAGGACAACCTATAAAAGGTTGAATAAGGCCACACCATTTCAATTGGTGTTTGGCATGGAGGTTTTTTACCAGTGGAATTCATGTTACCATCATTGTATATAGCATGCATAGGAGGGTTAGCTGATGAACAAGCGTTGGAAGAAAGAATTGATAAGTTGATGCAGTTAGATGAAAGGTGATCACTTGCTAGATGGAGTCAAAAGATAGAAAAAAAATAAGAAAAAAGGCATGGCATGATCATCATATCAAGAACAAGAAGTTTGAGGTTGGGAAATTGGTGTTGTTGTATGATTCCAAGTATCTGTGCACCATCTGGAAGTTGAAATTCCATTGGTTGGGACCTTACATCATCTCGTACATTCTTGATTCGGTGCTTTCCAGTTTCTGAAGCACTTGGATGGGACGAGGTTACCAGGTCACTTCAATGGGAGTAGGTTGAATCCCTACTATAAATAAGTCTTCTTGGTGTTTGTAATAAGGCAGTGTTGCCAATTAGTCTAGAATTTCCCTTTATGCATTTTCTTTTCTTGTGTTTCCCTTTCTTGTTGCTTGTTCCTCTCTTTTTTTTGTTTTTTGCACCTTGTGCACCGGTAACCATTTATTTTTTTCCCAAAGTTGTGTATGTGCAGAGGACCATGCATTTTTTTAGTGTGGGGTGGAGTGATGTGAAGTATAGGCCTATAATACAAGTTTGAACTGCGGTAGAAGTTGCGGTAAATGGCTCAGGTTGAAGGATAAAAAGTGCATGTAAGGTTAAGAAGCATGCGTAGAAGAAAAGGTGGATAAAAATGGTTGGTGTTAAAAAGGCTTTGTGGAAACCACGTACAGAAAGGATGAAGAGCACAGGAACAACATGAGGTAGGCGAAGGAAAAATTGGGTAAAGGATAGAAGAAGTGCCTTTGGCACTGTGGACACGTGCACATAAGAGTCTTGATCAGGTTGGATTTTTGCATGCCAAAAGGTTGTAAAGGTTTTTCACACAGGATGTGGCATGTGGGTAAAGGTGCTTAAAGCCGACTTAGTGGAAAAATCGCATTTAGTGTTAAATATGGTGGTAGGTGGCATAGCATTTAATGTTGGAAAGAAGGAAAAGCTATAAATAAGGAGTTAGGCACATCATTATTTTACCTTGATTACAAAGTAGAAGAAAGCTCTTGCGAACTAGGGCATCCAAAGAGAAATTTGAGAAAAGAAAGAAGAATCCAAAATTTGAGTGTGCATCTAGAGTAGATCTGCAAACCAGAAGGAAGGAGTACATGGGCATGAGAAAGGTTGTGTGAAGAAGCGTTGTCTTGTGGAAGGATTTCTTGGTTAGGGTTTGGCAGCTAGGGCATGGAGAAAGAAGGATTCATTTTAGGAGTTGAAGCTTGGGTGAGCTTTGGGATTGAACATAGAGTAGAGTAGAGAAGAGGGAAGGATTTTAAGTTCAACCCAACTAGAAAAATGGCACCAAGGAAACCAACCATTTCACCAAAGAAAACAAAGGGCAAGGAAAGGAAAAAAATCATTCCGTCACGAGCACCAACAAAGAATGGTATGTGGAAATGCAGTACCCAAATGGGGTATTGCTAGGAAAATAATGGGAGTCACACTACAGAAAAGATGGTCATAAGTGATTATAATCATCACACGTGAGCACAATGAGAAGGAAATGGCATTGGAGTTGGTCTGACCAACTAACAATAGGATGCCGATGGAATGCCCATTTACAATGATGAGGTGAAGGTCAAATTAGAGAAGGCTAGGATTATTGCAATTATATGAGTTTCCCTACTTTGGAAAGCCTAAGTGCCTTTATTAATGGTTGATGTCACACGTGTGATGAGGATCATTTTTATTTCATGGGTGCAAGATGTGCATCACACCACAACTGATATCCAAGTTCACAGGCCTCAATTGTGAAGGAGATAACATTGATGATGATCTAAGTGACAAGGAGGCTATCGAAAGGAGATGTAAGCACGTATGACTACAAGAAGGGGTCACGATACTTTGACATCACCGAGATACTAGACCCAGTGATGAGGATGGCTCGCACTTAGTCACCAAGCTCAATGACCAGGAAATGATGGACACAAGTGAACAAGGCATGGTTGAATGTATGCCAAAAGATATCATAAGGAACCATCTACAACTTGTTTGCTTTCATCACGGATGAAATTATAAGCAGTGCAGGAGGGAGAGAAGATAATCTTTGGTAATGTCCTCCTCACTATTGTATTCTCAGATATTGGAGTGCCCAATGGGCTAGAAAAAATTTTTTGGGAGTATCCAGAAGAAGATCCCTCACCCAAAAAAGGTTTGTGAAATATACTTGTGAAACCATGATGGCCACTCACAAAGCATGCACCTAGAGAAGTGGTATAAGTGAATGCGTGATGCATTTGAGGCTAAGTGGAGGATCCCAGAGTAGTTTCCATGCTCATGAATGGAGAGGTAGAATTTTCAGTGTACCAACACTTCTACATTGGCATATTTATGTTAATAGATGAGAATATGAGTCCGTGGTGCAAGCTACCCTTCTCCTTCACCGCGCTTATACTTCCAAGCCAGTTAATCGGTTCAAGGAGGCCAAGAGACTAAGGTTCAACCTTAGTGAGGTAGATATAGACCACCACAAGCTGCACTAGAAGTTGGTCTACCCAAATAAGCATGTATACGTGGAGAGATATGTCTCCCACGAGATACAAATGATGAAGCCTTTAACACTATCCGATTGCAGGAAGGACCGCAAAGGGTGTATCTACGCATAAGGCCAAAAAAAATTTGAAAAAGGAACTTACTTGGAGAATGATGTCTCCATTCTTGAAGACCCTACAGGAAGGAAGAAGGCTCACACCTAGAAAGAGGAAAGAGAAGAAGTGCAGAAGGCACCAAGTGTTCAAACCACACAAGACGGTAAAATCACGTGGAGAAAAGCGTTAAGCCTAGTACTTACGTGCATAGGAAGAAGTCTCTAGTCAAAGAAAGACTCCCAGAAGAAGAGGTGTCATCAGAGCATGAAGAGCCCCTCACCTAGGAGGAATCACCAATGAAGACATCACCTATCAAAGAAAAAGAAAGAGAAGAATCCCCTATACTGGAATCCCCAGTAAGGAAGAAGCAAAAGGTGATGGATGAGGCCGATTCAGAAGAGATAGAAGACCTAGATGCCTACATCGGTGACAAAGATGATGATGAGCTAGAAGGAGGTGAAGACCATCCTATCTATGAGATACATGATTTTGAAGAAGAAGGAGATGAGTATAATGAAGGAGATGAGGAGAAGGAGGATGAAGAAGAAGTTGAGACCCAAGGCAAGGGGGTAGGTAGGGGAAGAAGTTACAAAAGATCAAAGGACCCCAAGCCTCATGAAGGAATAGATAGAAGGATGTAGAGAAAGAAGTGGAAAAAATCATCAAGGACCTTGGTAGAACAAGAGGTTGAACATGCATGATGTGGTGCTAAAGGAAGCTAAGGAGGAAAGCATAGAAAAAGAATATGGCAGCATGGGAGGAGATCCTAGTTTGGTGTAAGCTTTCCAAAATCACATGCACATGGAGAAGAAAGAGCACAAAAGCATCACAAGTTCAAGGAATGGGCTACATTGATGATCGAACAAGGTGTTGTGCACACACTTCCAGAGCACCATGCCAATGGAACAACTTTTAGCCATGACTTCATTTGATGAGGAAGGTGCATACCCTCGGACAAGGAAAATGTTATCATGGGCATTTGAGTCCCACATTGATGAGCCTGAATTTGAGGTAAGCCAAGGGCATTGATGAAAGTGCCAAAAAAAAGGGATAAACCCCTTGGTGAATGCTCAACAATGGCTATCAAATGAGAAAAAATCTGCAATGCACTCAACAAAGTTTTAGTTGAGGTTGAAGCCAGGCTCTTCGGGAGAAATGATAGGGTGAAGTTCCTAGAGGTAGAGTTGGAGAAAAGGGAGGAGGAGCTCTTGAGAAAAGTAAGGACCTGAAGTAGGAGGAACTAATCAGCGCTTCGATTAAGGCATGAGCTTAAAAGATGAAAAGGCAAGAGTGCACGAGGCATACAAAAAGATAGAGATGATCACGGATGTCATTGTCTTAAAGCATCCAGACTTAACACCACCCACACAAAAGTATGGATCATCCTTACAATGCCTAGAGGACTTGACCCACATACTCACTATGGAGAGGTGACCACTTGCCCTAGAATCAATAGAGGAGGCATTGGCATGCCAAGAGAAAAGAAAATAAGATGAAGGTTGTGGAAATTGTTGCTCAGTATAGCAAAATCCTCACTGATGTAAAATTCCATGCACATGATTATTGAGGTTGCACCTATGATAATTGCGTGGATAGGAGATAGAGTGGCAAGTATCTTAGTTTCCACCCATGAAGATGGAACTCAAGGAGTTCAGAAAATAACAAAGGGAACAGGGTGGAGCGAGACAAGATCCTAGCCAAGGTAGAAAATAAATCAGAAGCCATTGAGACCTTGCGGGGCTCAATCAAGAACCGACTAAAGGAATTATACCCTCAAATCACTCGGAGGATGGATGCGCTCAGGATTTGGGAAAGAAACTAGAGGAGATTGTGGAGACAATGAGCGCTAAGGGAGAGGAGCTTAGTTTTGAAGAAGTGAGCACCCTGGTGGGTGACCTCTGTCGTGGCATAGCAGAGATTAGGTCACTTAGGGGAAAGTTAGAAGCAGAATTAGGGAAGGATTTCCCTCTCCTCCTCCAGAAATAAAGTTCCCCATTCTTTCATTCTTTTCCCCATTTCTTCATTCCTTTATTCTTCCATTCCAACCATTTATAAGGATCCACCATTCTTTATTTCTTTATTGAAGAGTGTTTCTAAGGATGGAGAACAGGCATAGTGTGGGGTGATGTTGGGCCCCTAAAATATTGGCTAAGTACAAGAAGGTGCATGGCGCGCAAGGCCTAGTTGGAGAAGGGCATGTGAGGTGAAGGCACGTGGGATAGGGTTTTAGAAGGGTTTAGCGGAGAACACATGCACGTGTGCACATGCAAGGCAAAGCAAGGGTTTTGGGACTTAGCCACATTTGACATTCTTGTAGCACATGGGAAAAATGACCCGAATGCACATGTGGAGTGGATAAGGTGCCAGCCTAGTAACTTGGTGCCCATGAAAGGAATATTCCTTGCGATAGAAGGATCTAGAAAGACATCATTGCAAAGAGTGGAGAGCTCATATCGAAAGAGGCATGCTTCCTTGGAGGACCACCTTGGACACTTGGCAACCATCCATAACTTTTCTAAAAGGCTTGGCGGTGGTTGTTGAGGCTATATATTCAAGCATCTAGTAGAAGAAAAGGGGAATTGGTGAGAAATAAGTAGAGTAGAGGATGGAGATGAGAGGTGAAGCTCTGAAAATATCATGGAGAGTTCTATGGGTTGGGTTTAGAAGATCTGTAGGAGTAATGGAATATCAAGGGGATGGGCCTATGTTTTTATTTGTAATATGAGGGACCTAAGTCCAGTTCTGATGCATGACTTTGGTCTGCACTATTATATTGATCTGTGATGGCCTCAATGAATGTAATGTGATTATCAAACATGTTGAATATGAATATATGTGGTTCTGGTTTATACTTATATCTATATGGATTTGTTTTGTGTATATTCTTTGTGAATGGATGTAAACCCTTGTGCATTTCCTTTCTATTATGGTCCAAATCTATGTATTTTGTTAATGCTTTCCTTGTCTGAATGGATGCATTAGTCTAGAAACTCGTCATACGCTCTCAATATGAATGCATGGTTCTTTTCCATTCTTCTACATTTAAGTATCTATCATAGATGATGCATTCTCACACAACTCACACAGGAGGGCTTGGAGCAGTGCCTCGGGTGAGTGCCCAACACCCGTTGGGTGATTGGCACGCGTGGGATTTTCCTATTCTTTGAAGGGTACAAAAATGACTACATCCATAGAAAGATAAAAGCTCATTAAATTCCTCTTCTACATCAGTAAGATGTATGAAGCCATAAATCAATGCCCCTACCCATTCATCTATCCATTTTTCTCACCTTTTTCTATCGATAAATCGACACTAAAGGTTGTCTTTCAATTACTAGTTTTTGCTTAGGAATCAAAATGTAATTTGTCTGAGCTATGATTTTAGGACACTAGAAATGCCACCCCACATAGATTTTATGACACTACATTTTAGCCCAATTTATACTTAAATTGTGAATACTCAATAACATAAAGTAGATGGAAATATCGCATATTTTCTCCGATCTTGTAATTAATTACATTACGTTAGTTAATGTTTTTATCTAACAATGACATCAATTAACGACCTTTTGTTAATTAGCTCCCTTTCTATCTCGATTAATTAATTATTTCTAATTAATTAAGCTCCTTTCTATCTATATTAATTAATTATTTCTAATTAATTAATACCCCTTTATCTAGATTAATCAATTATTTCTATTAATTAATACCCCTTTCTATCTAGCTTGTGTTTAACTATTCTTATGTAATTAATTATCTCTTCTTATGTAATCAATAAACATCATTTATTTGATTAAAATCCTGAAATAAATCATACTAATTATTCCTTTAAAAATTAAGTAAAGTTTCATGCATAATTATGTAATCACTGTATAATAATTAGTGATAAAGGAAAGTGTGCACCTGATGTCATAAGAGTGTACAAGATAGAAAAATGTCTCAACCATCTTCTGAAGGGTGATTTTGGGCAATCTCATGCCCAACCTTTTATTATCCCACATGTAAAGGGATGTTTTAGGGAGATTCTTTTATGCCATTATGTTATATAGAGAGCCATCTTTTCTCTCCTTTCATGGCTTTCCCAAATGATCATAAAACCTATTTTGAGCTTCGATAGCCATTTTATCATCTTAGAGCATTCTTCATTTTCTTGAGGATCTATCTATTTTCATTTCTTGCATTCATTCTTCCAAGCAGTTGAAGTCATACGGAGATATTCAAAAAACTTCACTATGATTGTGTTGTACAAGAAACTACATTCTTAAAACCTTGGATTAGCACTCGGGGGAGGCATACAATCAAACCCTTTGATTGTCTAAGGACTAAATAGGTTCATTTCATCTAAGATTTTGATCGAGATAGATTGGACTAGTTATTAAGCATGTTAGTTGCTAATGATGTCATTTATATGTTCTAGTGAGATATGTGTTGTAGGGTTATTTGTTGACTCTAAGCATGATGGTATATTGATCAGTTAGCATTCATTTGGGGTATGTGACGATTTAGCTTTGCATTTCCTTTGAGATGACTTTAAAATGATGTGGAAACCTACATGGGGTAGGAGATGTGCTAGAAACTGGCACGTAAAATAAAGTAGGATACTAACAAGTGTTAGTAGTAAAAATAGATAACATGTAGGAGAAGACAATGTAACAAATAGGTTTGTAGACAAAAGTGGACCGTAAAAATGGGTTTCAAACATGGGACATTGCTCACAATGTCACAAGATAATTAAGGCCGAAGTGACCATAAACAAGTAATAGTGATCAAGCTATACATAAGTTATACAAAATAACATATAATATATAAGTGTGTCCCTATGTGGTTATATAGTCCTACATGAAGAAAATGCTACACATGAAGAACTCGTTAGCATGTTAGAAAGATAAATAGTATGTCAAGAGCATATATATAGCAAAGAAAAGTGAAGTATTGTTGAGAATAAGTAATAAATGATGAAACAATAGAACCCGTAGTGTATAGGATGAGAGTAGTAGATGTAGATGCACCCATGGGAGCCTCGATGGGATTGGTAAAAGGTATAAAGTGCCAAGCATCATAGTGTAAAACTCGTGGAAAGTCTTGCATTCACTCTAAAATACCAAGTGAATGCATATGTGTGTATATAGAAAGATAATGACATATTGAGTATCTAACTAGCATAGTAAGCAAAGTGCATCATGTAAGTAGTATAAGCAAGCAAGAGTAAGTGCAACCAAGATATGTAAATGCAGTGTATGAGTGTGATGGAATGGTATGCAATGTGTGAATGTGATAGAGAATCGTTCCCCCCAATGGATGTGTATGAGATGAGGTTCATTTATAGGGACCCTCAACAATCAAGAATGAACCATAGAACAAGAGTGTGTCATCGGGAAATGGTTTGAGAATGTGTGCTAGAAAGATATATCATGAAACATAGAGCATGAAAAGTGAATGTGGTGAGGTTCATTTCAGATTTAGACCCTCAAATTGAGTCAAGTATGAACCATGGAACTAGTTTTTATCATAGGTTAATGATGATACAATGATATATGTATCACGAGGGTATGAGAGTATCTAAAAGTGATTAGGCACAAAGCACAAAGTGTGGTAGTAGATGCTAGAGACAATTGAGACCTGATAGAAGGGGAAAATTACAATGACCCTAAGTGTTCCAAATTGATGGATATTTATGTGATAATGCGAGAGATACCATGTCAATGTGGGAGAGTATTAGTTGTGTCATGAGAATAGAGAGATTCATCACAATGGTAGGTAGGAGCAAGAGTAGAACTAGGGTTGGATTTTGGGTTGAAAGGAGGAATCCTAAAGAGGTTATGTAAAAAAATTATCTTACTTGGTTGGGGGTTGTTTATTTGGAATTGGTAATGCCAAAGATTGATAGGAGGAGAGGATGGAGGATGGATTTTGAGTGGTGGTTTTTAGTTTGAATAGGTTGGATAGATTGATCTTGACTAACTTTGTAGAAGGAAAATTAGTGATTAGGGATTGATGCTCATGAGACATGGAAGGATCGATTTAGGAGCCCATTAGATTTATCAATTCATTATGAACATGAAGCAAAATGTTATGCGAAAATGAGATAAAACCCTAATGTTAAATGTGCTTAATTATTCATTTTAAGCATAACACTTATTTTTATTATGTCCATTAATTCTATGGTAATTGCAAATGGGAGACCTTAGTATTTGGAAATCTTATAAGGATGATGCCAATGAGTATTTGGAAATTTTATTAACTAGTGAGTGAGGAGCTGAGGAAGAACATCATGTTTCTTAGCATTGAGATCAAACTTGAGAGGTGTGGGTAGCAATAAGACTTGGGGTTCACTGACATGAGAACATGTAGAGGACATAGGATTAGGATGAGATGTAGAAGAACAACTAGCATGGGCCTTAGAAGCATTCTTGAGATGTTGGATTTTAGCTTTAAGAGATGTAATTGTGGTTTCCATAACTTGAAATTTATCTTGAAAAGCATGATCTAAAGCTTAAATTGACTCTAAGATAGTTGGATTGGCTAGAGGATTAAAACCGATAGAGTCATTCGATAGATGATCAAAAATCACACTCACTGTGAAGGGGACATATTATGAGGGAGATATATAGTGTCTATGGATTTTTGGAGAACATATTTACAAGGTGGGTGCATTTAAAGTAAGTCATGCAAGGAGATTAGATGATTTTAAGGATCTATGAAATAAGATTGGGTATAATAGGGATCCAAATGATTGATCACGAGTGGGGTTCACCAAATTATTTAATTTAATTTATATTTATTAAATATAAGTATTGCAGTAGGTAACCGATGTATAAATGGTAAAGTATAGTAACGACACAAGAAAACTAAGATGTAAAATATAAAACCCTAAGATGTAAAATATCTTAGAATCCATGTAGTTTTTGTGATTTTGTGTAGAAATGATGCCCTAGGATGCCCTTATGTAAGTTTCCCTTTATAGCGGGTCAGATAGAATATAGCAATGTAATAGAATGTGTGGATGGAATAGAATGAACTTCCCTTCATATGTTGTGTATGGGTGAAATTTGATGCATCACTTATCCCTTGAATGGATTCTAGATGCATGTCATTTGAGTTATTTAGTGCCTTTAGAATGTAAGCTTGGGTGATGATAGTAATGCTTGTGTTTGGTCCCTTATTTTTAACACATAATTATGTATTTATATGATTCACTTGTTTGAATTTCGTAATTAACAACTATAAGGCCGACCCATAAGTGAAAAATATGCTTAAAATATAAAAGAGTAAGGTATAAAATGGTCCTGGGGCACCTAGAGGGGATAGGAGTGCCTAAGGTGTTGTCCTAGATGGATGCTAGTGTTTTAATTCATGAAAGATAAATGAGTTAAATTCTAACTGGACTATAGGGTGTGTAATACCAAATAAAACAAGAGATAAATAAAAGAGGCCAAAGATATTCACAATTATTAGGTTTCTTTCTTAGGAATCATATAAATGCTAGTATGCTTTTAGGACCTAGAAATGTACCCAAGTGCGTTATTTTGTGTCTATACATAATGTATGAATCATGAGGTGTTATAAGTTATCCTTAATCTTGTTGATGCCTCGATGAAATTCAGATTGTGTAACAAAGAAAGAATCATCAATATGTTTAGATATTGAGATGGCATCCACTCGTAAGATAGATTTTGGAATTGTTGGATATAATCCTTAACTATATTTGTTTGTCATATCTTGGCTATCTAGATAAAGTAATTCTCTCGTAACACTATTACTGTAGTGTTTTTAGAGCTCATCAATGAACATAGACCAAGTAATAGGGATACCCATATTTTTATTTTTCTCACACATCCATTATACCAAATTAATTATTCTAGTTCTAAATACAAGGATGACATTACCACCTTTTGTCCACTTGAGACTTGATGTAGATCAAAACATATCCATTTGGTTAATCCAAGTGACTAGATTGTTCCAATTAAACTTACACATTTATACTTTTTTAATCATGTTTTGTCACTAGCTAGAAGATTCATTGGGTTATGGAGAGGATCCCTCTTAGTTAATGTGATTTTAATCGAGTGTGCATTGCTTGAGTAATGCATGACTTGAGTATCAATTCATGCCAATATTCATACTTGAAATAGTCAACATCGACTCCTTCCTTTTTTATTCAAATTCTTCCTTCATTTCACCCTTCATTGTTTAAAGATCGTGGTTAAGGTTACCTTTAGTGATTGAATATGTCATCCTTACTCATCATATTATAACCTTTTCCTAAATTTATATTCTTTGCAATGCATGAAAAAGTTTAATTAAGTTATAAGGACTCCAAAATTGACCTTAATCCTAATCTCCAATCCCATGTGCAGCATTATATGATATGCTCTTACATCGCACTAAGGTCTCGTTCTTAGCATCATCTCAAAACAAAAGAGTTACGAAAGCACCTGTCTGACATCTTAAGGAAGTACATGGCTAGGAGCATTATAAACTACACATGAACACAAGTGATCTGTGTTCACGAAGATCCCATATCCTTGCATTGCACATTCTCGCATAAGAAATATTCTTTATTCCTTAATGCCATAAAATGACATAATAAGGGATTAAGGGACAAGATTACAATTTCTAAGGTTCTCTAGAATCAACATCTTTCAGCTCAATTTCGCATACAAGGAGTTAAATTATAGTTTTCTACCCACAAGTTAACATACAAAATCCACTAGGGTTTAGTTTAATTCCAATATGCACCTAACGATCTACGCCTCAACTAAATATGATTTTAAGGAAAACGGACATATTTATACTAAACCACGTTCAAGAAAATACCAAGATGTTGTTTTGATAGAAACCAAGGTAGCACCGCTTAGTCGATCCTTCAAACAAGGATTCATAAGGTGACTCCTAAGGCGGTCTTCAACACTCAACCGGTGTCGACCTAAAGAGAGGGCATTCTTCTCGCGATTACCAAAACTAGAAGGAAACCGCATACTCTGGATAAATTTGGACCATGTCATTCCTAAAATATGGGTTCACGACAATGTCGCTAAACCTAATGACTATGAAGGTAACTCCGACTAGGGGTTTTATTTACCTAACCTAGGAGGTCTCATCGAATGTAAAGCTTAAGTTTGTTCTACGGTCTTAAATTTCTTATATGGTAAAAAGGGATCACACATACAGGCAAGTTATGCACGAGTATTTTATTAGGGTTGAGTGTTCCCATTAAAACTCTTTATTGTGTTTGCAAGGTAAGAAGATAACCCAGTGATTAATTTAATCATTTATTGAATACTGAGAAAGTACTACAATATATTAACTTCAATTTCAATTTACTATACATAAATCAAACCCTTTTGCCATACACAATTAAGAATCAAATTGAACCGGTGATTAGATGCACATTTCCTAAGTTATCCCTAAAACTAGCATCTCCTACATATTAACAAATTTCAATTATAACTTTTCTGTAACAAGAGACTACATTAGACAGTTATTCATTTTACAATGACCTATAAAAATTACAATAATAATAATTAAATCACATATCACCCTTTTTCATCATCGTTCTTCCATCCTACAAAACCCACGTGAGCATGATATCAGTGATAAATCGTTGGCATAACATCCACCCTAAACAATCATAAGTATCATTTTTCATTTTCCCATTTACATCTAACAATAATTACAATTTTCAATCAAATAAAAAGGTCTAGGAACATGTATCCATTGCATTTCATTTTTCTTCATTTTGTAACCCAGGAGAGAGAAAGAGAAGGGAAGAGAGAGAAAACACCATTTTGTCAAAAGTTCTATTTCACACAACAGATGCACTAAAAGGGTTTTAAACAATTACTTGCATGTGTTAAAAGTTTCCAAAGTGGTGGTTTGACAACCTACGAGATCCCGCATGACTTTCTCTTCTTACATTTTCTCACTAGTAAAAGCGTTCAAAATGGGCTCAGAGGCTAATAAAATACTTCCAAAGGTTATCTTCCAATGAGCACGCACACCATGATTAACTTTCTACGTGTCCCCGGATATACCAAGAATTCACAAAGAACTTACGGAATTGAAAAAGAGTGAACGTTTTGCGTTTGCGGCTAGTTTTTCTGGAGGCCACGGTCATAGTTCACCAATTGTAAAAAGACAAAATTTAGCTCGAGTGGCCCGAAAACCGTGTCCAAAACAACGTTCGACGGATGCAACGCCTGCAACGATACTCTTCCTACTAGTTCTTCCCTATATAAGGAGAATTGGTCGAGTCGATGGGGGCGAGAACTAGAAAACCACTTTCGTCAACAAATGCAGCAAGTTTTACGGAGAGAACAAGAAGAAATTGGTCCAGTTTGACCTCGTCAAAACTGCGGCCTGAGGCCTACAAAATGGCTTCACCAAACTATCCCAAAATTGCTCTTTCCTATGTTGAATGTTCCATGCATTTGTCTAGTATAAACGCTAGAGGTTTGTGAAGACGGAGAGGCGTGATTTCTCTTTCCGGGTTTCAAATGGTGGTCCAAAACGAAAGCCAACTTTCTAGTTTTAACAACTTTCTACTATTGTAAACCAGTGTAACAGGCTCCTATAAGAGCGTCAAAAGGATGTCATATGATCATTTTGGGTCAAACCAAAAATCAAGGTGACTCCTCGTATACCAAGGTACGTGAATGAAACTTCACATCTCGTTTCAAGAGTTGCGAAGGGTACTTAGTGAGTCTCCGAAAAATGCAAAATTTAACTATTTTAAGTAGGAAGAAGGTCAACTTAATCAATGGAGAGTCAAATTTGTCCAGGTCGATAAAAGCGATATTGGAGCCATCAAAAGGGTAAGAGTTTTGAGATCATCTCGAAGCGAGGGTGATAGTTCATGGTTTAAAGTAGGCAGATATAATGGCTTCGAGATTTGCGACATCGAAACTTTATTGTTTTACAATGAGTTGAAGAAACATTTAACTGTATTTAAAAATCCTAATAATTTAAAATTCTATTTAGTTGCAAAAGAGAACTAAAACACGAGAATTATGAGAGGTAAGGGAAGAAGAACCATGCCTGGAGAGTGAAGTTAGTCGAAACTGTGGGATTTGGTTCAGTAACTTGCTTGGGCACATCGTCAACCAGATCACGAGCATCAACAGCTCCACCATTTGACATACACATCTATCAATAAAATTTGCAACTACAGACTTGAAAACCATTCCGCTACTCTGATCACATTTCTCCTACCTTCTGGATTCAACCCACCACTTGCTGAGCATGATCAAATGGTTTCTTATTGTTGTTGTTTGGATAGGATGAGATCTTCCTCCTTTTTGTGCATAGCCTCAAATCTTGCAACCATTAGACCAAGATTTTTGAAGGCGTTTAGTCAAACACTTCACATGCCTTAAGCATGCCTCCACATTTTGCACATTCTCATGTGCTCATCAAAAACCAAAAACATAATGATTAATTTTTGGCATGATTCTACAAGAGGCACTCATGCCAACAAAGTATTTACAACCCTCATGCACTAAACCTGCCTGGCTAAATGCTAAGTAAACAAAAATGAAGCTTACATGGTCAGGGTATGTTCCAGAAGACCACATCTTTTGAGGCATTCTACCAAACAAATCACAGGCCTTTTCTTCACATCCATTTTGTGCATATGCTTGCCATCATGGCATTCCATGAGACAACATTTATTTGAGGCATTCTATCAAACAGTTCAACATCTTTTAACAGACCCATTTTTTTTGCATACCTGCTATCATTGCAGTCCAGGAGGCCACATATCTTTCAGGTATTTTTTCAAACAATTCGCATGCGTTGTGTATGCCTTCACATTTTGCATACATGCCGATCTGGGCACCTGACAAGACATTTAAAGATATCATCTTCCCATGATGCTTTGATGGATGTCCATGCATTGTTCTAAAGCTCCCATCTTGGCACAGGCTGGGAAGATATCAACAAAGGTTGTGGGGTGTGGCTTCAAACCTGCCAACCATTTTTTTCTTGGAAAAGTTCCAATGTAGTTTCAACAAAACCATTTTGTGCATATCCCGAAATCATTGCAGTCCATGGAACCACATTTCTCCCATGCATTTAGTCGAACAGTCGCATGCTTCCATGTTTTACATACGCATCTACTAAGGCACTTGCGACTGCAACATCTAACAAGGTTCCTTTGCATTTTTGACTTTGATGGGAGCCCACGCAGGCCTGGGCGTGGGCTGGAAGGGTGCTGGCAATGTGACAGGTCAAACAAACAATAATCCTCCTCCTTTTTGCTTGATCTTCCCACGCAGGTGTGGCGCGGCCTGGGAGGATGCCAAAAATAGTTGTGGAGTCTAGCTTTACGTGCATTAAAATGCATTTGCTTGAAAGCTTCCAAGGCCTCTTCAAAAACTCCTTTCATGTTGGTCCTTGCGGCCCCAAACCACCACCCAGCCCAAAACTACACATTTCCAAAAGCCAGAAATAAAAATAAAACCCTAACTGTTTTTTTTGGACTTTTTACCTTCTTCCATTTGCCCTAAACCGCCCAACATTCACGGGCATTTTGATTTTATTATTATTTATTTTTTTATTTTTTCCTTTTAAATTTATTTATCTATTTTTTTGTTTGTTTTAATCTAAAAACGTCATAAAACCCTAAAACGAAGTAGACAAATAAATAAAATATAACTTAAAGTCAATCCACTACCAGAGGTAAAATTTCGACACAAAAGCGACTGATCGAAGTCGGCGATATGAGTTATAATAGTATTATAAACATTATTTTAATGATTTTACGGCTTAATAGAGATAATAATTATTAATCCTATTAATGTCGCATTTAAAAAACTCAAAGAGCGAAGAACTAAATTTTCCTTGAACCGGATAGTGTTCATGACGCTACAAGGTCCATAGTTGGGGTGTCGACAACGACCCGAAAGGCAAGAAAGAGAGGGAAGGTGCAAAACCTTCACTGTGACTGGACATGGTCAACAATGGTCAACGAAAGCACACACACACTAGTCTCCCAGGCTTAGCAACAAATTAGTCATGCAGGGGGTAGGGAACATCAAGCAGGGCATTCACATCCTCCTCCTTAAGAAATCATCATCCTCGATGCAACATACAATGAAGAAGGAGAAAAGAT
>CM031241.1:756746368-756756368 GCA_018340775.1 Taxus wallichiana var. yunnanensis
AAAACATCACAAGAGCAACGCCCACCCATAGTAGTTATAAGTAAATAGGCTCTGCAAGCGACGGATAAGGATCCGAACGAGAAAACATTCATCCTTTTAGTTCGTAAACCAGCCTGCACCACGCGCCGCAGATGTCCCAATGTGGGCGATTTTTGAATGCAAGTGTTGAGCCATGGCGCGCTCACTAACGCTGAAACCAAATCGGTATTTTAATGTTTCCGACGCCTCACCGCGCAAGATTTTGCACAAAGTTATTTCGCCTAACATAGATTAGCTCGCCGCAAACATAGCCATACGGCTCACCGACCGACTCGCCAACATTGGGTACAAGCAAAATCATCCGACGAACAACCTCTACCCATAGTAGTTATAGGTAAAAAGGGCTCTCACACGACGGATAAGGAATCGAACGAGAAAACATTCATTTTTTTTTTTTTTTAGCTCGCAGTCACCGACGACGGCCAGCGGGCGGCGAGCTCGCTATGTCCAACGCCGCGATTTGGAATGCAAGAGTTGAGCCATGGCGCGCTTAGCAAAGACCCAACCGATCCGATATTTTCACGTTTCCAACATCTCACCTCGCAAGATTTTGCGCAACGTTGCATTCAAAACGTTGAATCTTAATGTAGGCTCGCAGCGCATATTTCTCGCGGCGAAAGATAGCCAACATTGGGTACAAGCAAAATCATCCGACGAACAACCTCTACCCATAGTAGTTACAAGTAAAAAGGGCTCTCACACGACGGATAAGGAATCCAACGAGACAAACATTCATTTTTTCTTTTAGCTCGCAGGGCAGCGCGACGGCGAGCTCTGCGACGAGGTCGCTATGTCCAATGTTCCCGATTTTGGAATGCAAGAGCTGAGCCATGGCGCGCTCGGCAAACCCCCAACCGGACCGATATTTTCACGTTTCCAACATCTCACCTCGCAACATTTTTCACAACGTTGAATTTTAACTTAACTCGCCGCAAATATAGCCATACGGCTCACCGACCGACTCGCCAGCATTGGGTACAGGAAAAATCATCCGACGAACAACCTCTACCCATAGTAGTTATAAGTAAAAAGGGCTCTCACACGACGGATAAGGAATCCAACGAGAAAAACATTCATTTTTTCTTTTAGCTCGCAGGGCAGCGCGACGGCGAGCTCTGCGACGAGGTCGCTATGTCCAATGTTCCCGATTTTGGAATGCAAGAGCCGAGCCATGGCGCGCTTCTAAGCAAACCCCCAACCGGACCGATATTTTCACGTTTCCAACGTCTCACCTCGCAAGATTTTGCACAACGTTGAATTTTAACTTAACTCGCCGCAAATATAGCCATACGGCTCACCGACCGACTCGCCAGCATTGGGTACAGGAAAAATCATCCGACGAACAACCTCTACCCATAGTAGTTATAAGTAAAAAGGGCTCTCACACGACGGATAAGGAATCGAACGAGAAAAACATTCATTTTTTTTTTTTTAGCTCCGAGGGCAACTCGACCGCGAGCTCTGCGACGAGCTCGCTATGTCCAATGTTCCCGATTTTGGAATGCAAGAGCTAAGCCATGGCGCGCTCGGCAAACCCCCAAACAAACCGATATTTTCACGTTTCCAACGTCTCACCTCGCAAGACTTTGCACAACGTTATATTCAAAACGTTGAATTTTAATGTAGCTCGCCGCAAAGATAGCCATACGGCTCACTGAAAGACTCGCCAACATTGGGTAGAAGCAAAATTGTCCGACGAACAACCTCTACCCATAGTAGTTATAGGTAAAAAGGGCTCTCACACGACGGATAAGGAATCGAACGAAAAAGACATTCATTTTTTTTTTTTTAACCTCGCAGAGCAGCTCGACGGCGAGCTCTGCAACGAGCTCGCTATGTCCAATGTTCGCAGTTTTGGAATGCAAGAGATGAGCCATGGCGCGCTCGGCAAAGCCCCAACCGAACCGATATTTTCACGTTTCCAACATCTCACCTCGCAAGATTTCGCACAACGTTGTATTCACAATGTGAATTTTAACGTAGCTCGCCGCAAATATAGCCATACGGCTCACCGACCGGCTCGCCGGCATTGGGTACAAGCAAAATCATCCGACGAACAAACTCTACCCATAGTAGTTCTAAGTAAAAAGGGCTCTCACACGTCGGATAAGGAATCGAACGAGAAAAACATTCAATTTTTTTTTTTTAGCTCTGAGGGCAACTCGACGGCGAGCTCTGCGACGAGCTCGCTATGTACAATGTTCCCGATTTTGGAATGCAAGAGCTGAGCCATGGCGCGCTCAGCAAAGCCCCAACCGGACCGATATTTTCACGTTTCCAACATGTCACCTCGCAAGATTTTGCACAACGGTATATTCAAAACTTTAAATTTTAACGTAGCTCGATGCGGCGACTGCTCGCCGCAAAGATAGCCGTACGGCTCACTGACCGACTCGCCAACATTGGGTAAAAGCAAAATCGTCCGACGAACAACCTCTACCCATAGTAGTTATAAGTAAATAGGGCTCTCACAACGGATAAGGAATCGAACGAAAAAACATTCATTTTTTAAGCTCGACGGCGAGCTCGCGACGAGCTCGCTATGTTCGCGCTGAACGCAAGAGCCGAGCCACGGCGCGCCAAAGAAAGCCCCAACCGAACCGATATTTTCACGTTTCCCACATCTCACCAACGTTGAATTTTAACGTTGCTCGCCGCAAGGATAGCCATACGGCTCGCTGACCGACTCGCCAACATTGGGTACAAGCAAAAATCATCCGACGAACAACCTCTACACATAGTAGTTACAAGTAAAAAGGGCTCTCACACGATGGATAAGGAATCGAACGAGAAAACATTCGCTTTATTTTAGCTCGCATGGCAACTCGACGGCCGGCTTCTTTTCGACGAGCTACCTATGTCCAATGTTCCCGATTTTGGAATGCAAGAGCTGAGCCATGGCACGCTCAGCAAAGCCCCAACCGAACCGATATTTTCACGTTTCCAACCTCTCACCTCGCAAGATTTTGCACAACGTTATATTGAAAACGTTGAATTTTAATGTAGCTCGACACGAGATTGCTCGCCGCAAAGATAGCCATACGGCTCACCGACCGACGAGCCAACATTGCGCATAAGCTAAATCATCCGACGAGCAACATCTACCCATAGTAGTTATAAGTAAAAAGGGCTGCCACGCGACGGATAAGGAATCAAGCTTAAAAAAAACATTCATTATTTCTAAACTCGCAGAGAGCAGCTCGACGGTGAGCTCTACGACGAGCTCGCTATGTCCAACGTTTCGACTCACCTACTCACCGCGATGCGCCTTCGCACCAAGTCACCCCAAACTTGGTAGCTCGCAAGCTACACATGTTCACAACTGATGACATTAAGTCTCCTCCGGTCATGCGCCAACACCCACTCAACCGATTTAGTCCTTAAGCACATGCTCCCTGACGAGTCGTTACGCGAGCTCCCATGCAAGCCGCACAACGAACTCGAGGCGAGCCACCGACGAGCTCAACGAGATGGCAAGGTGAGCTCCTCGCCGAGCTCAAGGCAAGTTGTCATGCGAGCTCCCGGCGAGCTGAATTCGAGCCGCCGACGAGCTCCTGTGTGAGATCCTCGCAGCCGCTTGGCGAGCTCAAGGTGAGCCGCTCGGCGAGCTCCCTGCGAGCTACTTGGCGAAGTTGTTTGGCGAGCTCCCGATGAGCTCACAAGCGCGCTCAAACCGAAGCCGCCCGCGAGCCTCCCAGCCCGAGCTGCTCCTCGATCTCCCAGGCAAGTTGTTCGGCGAGAACCAAGGCGAGCTGTCACGCGAGCTCCTGTGCGAGCTCCGCGAGCTCCTGTGCGAGCAAGCCGCAGGCGAGCTCCCGAGAGAGCCGGGCGGGAGCTCCCGGCGAGCCTGCTACGCGAGCTTCCTGTGCAAGCCGCCGACGAACTCCGAGGCGAGCTACCAGACGAGCTCAAGGCGAGTTGGCAAGGCAAGTTGTCAGGGGAGCTCACGGCCGAGCTGAAGTCGAGCTGCTCGACGTGCTCCTAGGTGAGAGCGTTTGCACGAGCTCCTCAGCAGTCGCTTGGCGAGCTCGGCGAAGCCGCCGCGAGCTCCCTGCGAGCCGCGGGCGCGGCTCCCTGCGAGCTACTTGGGCGAGTTGTTCGGGCGAGCTCCTTACGGATCCTCGACGAGCCGACAAGCGAGCTCAAGTCGAGCCGCCCGCGAGCTCCCAACCGAGCCGGTGAGCTCTAGCGAGCCGCGGCGAGCTCCCGGTGAGCCGCTCCCGAGCTCCCATGCGAGCCGCCCGAGGCGAGCTACTCGGTGAGCTCCCAAGCAAGCCGCTCTAGGGTGAGATTGTCGCAAGAATCTTCGAGGCGAGGTTACAGCGAGCCGCCATGCGAGTTGGCAAGGCGAGCTCCCGCGAGCCGCTCGGGCGAGCTCCCGGCGAGCGCTGCGAGCTGGCGAGCCGCCGACGAACTTACAAACGAGCTCAAGGCGAGTGGGCAAGCGAGCCGCTCGATGAGCTCCCGGCGAGCTCAAGTCGAGCCGCTTGGGGTGCTCCTGTGTGAGCTACTTGGCGAGTACGGTGAGCTCCCAAAAGAGCTCCCAGTGAGCCGCCGGCGAAGTTTCTCGACAAGCCGCTCTAGGTCGAGCAGCTGACGAACTCCAAGGCGAGCTTGTCGGTAATCTCCGAGGTGGGCTTGCATGCGAGCTACCTGACGAGCTCGAGGTGAGCCGGCAAGGTGAGATCCTTAGCGAGCTCAAGGCGAGCGGGCACGGCAAGTTGTCAATCGAGCCGCCGACGAGCTCCCGGGTGAGCCGTTATCCGAGCTCCCTGTGTGAGCTCCTCACAAAGTTGTTTCGCGAGCTCAAAGGCGAGCTACTTGGCGGGTTGTTCGGCGAGCCCCCGACGAGCTCACAAAGCGCTGCTCAAGTCGAAGCCGCTCCGCGAGCTCGCAAGAAGAGCTCCAACCGAAAGCTCGCGAAGCCGCGAGCTCCGCGAGCACTGTGCAAGTTTGCTGGCGAGCTCCCCGGCAAGTTGAGCTCTAGGGCGAGCACAAGAATCTTTCGAGGCGAGCGAGCCGCCGACGAGTGGGCGAGCGAGCGAGTCGCTCGGTGAGCCGAGCGAGCTCCATGCGCGAGCTGGGAGCCGCTGACGAGCTCCCGGGCGAGCTCAAGTCGAGCGAGCTTCGATGAGCCGGCAAGGCGAGATGCTCGGCAGCAGCTCCCTGTGTGAGTTTACGGCAAGCCTGCCGAGCCGCCGGGCGAGCCCTCGCGAGCCGCTGGTGAGCTCCCTGGGAGCCGCCGCGAGCCGCCTACTCGGCGAGCTCCCGCGGATTTGAACCGCGAGCCCCCCGAGGGAGCCGCCTCGGTGAGATCCCATGGCGCAAGATGTACGGCGAGCAGCCAAGGCAAGCTCCGCGGCAAGCTCGCTATAGGGCGAGCGTGTCGCAGAGCGAGCTTTACAAAGCGAGAGCCGCGACGCGAGCCGGCAAGGCAAGCCAGCAAGCGAAGCCGCTCGGCGAGCTCCCGAGTGAGCCCTGGCGTGGGGGGCGGGTCGCTTCGGGCGAGCTCCCGAGGCGAGCTACCAAACGAGCTCAAGCGAGCGCGGCGCAAGCGAAGTTTCCACGCGAGCCGATGAGCTCCCGCGCGAGCTCGGGTCGAAGCCGCTGGCGAGCTCCCGCACGAGCTCGGGCGCGAGCCGGGCAAGGCGAGCCGCAGAGAGCTCCAGCAGCGAGCCGCCCGACGCGAGCTCAAGGCGAGCTGGCAAGGCGAGCGCCAGAGAGCTCCCAGCGAGTCGGGCAAGGCGAGCCGAGAGCTCCTCCCAGCGAGCCAGCCGACGAGCTCCCGGCGAGTCGAGCCGATAGCCGGCGAGCCCCGTGCAAGCTGGCATGAGAGCTCGCTCGCGAGCTCCCAAGCGAGCTACTTGGCGAGCTCCCGCGAGCTACTGGCGAGCCTCGCGAGCTCGCTGAGAGCTAGCTTACCCAGCGAGCCAGCTCGAGCTAGCTCGAGCGCGAGCGAGCTCGCTGCGAGAGCCCGGCGAGCTAGCTGGCGAGCGAGCCGCCGCGAACTCGCGAAGCTCCGAGGCGAGCCGAGAGCGAGCGAAGCGAAGCCGCGAGCTCCGAGCTAGCTCAAGGCGAGGCGAAGCAAGGCGAAGGCGAGCGCGAGCGAAAGCGCGAGCCGCTCAGCGAGCAGCTCCCGAGAGCCGCGAAGCCAGCGAGCCGCTGACGTGAGCTCCCGGGAGCTCAAGTCGAGCCGCCTGTGAGTCAGGCAAGGCGCTGCCGGCAGCTCCCAGTGAGTTTACTGCAAGCGCCAAGCGAGCCCGCCGGCGAGCGCAAGCCGCGAGCCGCAGCGAGCTCCCAGCGAGAGCCGAGGGAGCTCCCATGGAGCTGCTCAAGCCGCTCGCGAGCTCCCGCGGATTTGAACCGCGAGCTCCCGTGGGAGCCGCTTGAGATCCCTGCAAGCCGACGGCGGCACCAAGGCAGCCCCAGGCAGCTCGCTATAGGCGAGCGTGAGCGCCAGCCTTACAGCAAAAGCCGCGACGAGCCGCAAGGCGAGAAGTCAGCGAAGGCGAGCCCGAGTGAGTCGCGTGGCGAGCCAGCGCGAGCTCGCGAGCTACCAAACGAGCTCGCGAGCGCAAGGCGAGCGCACGCGAGCCGCCGATGAGCTCCCGTGCGAGCGAGTCGAGCTTGGGCGAGCTCCCGCGACGAGCCAAGGCGAGCGACGAGCCGACGAGCGCGAAGCAAGCGAGCTAAGGCAGAGAGCGAGCTGCGAGAGCGATGAGCCCGCGAGAAGCGAGAGCTGCGGCGAGCTCCCGTGCGAGCCGAGCTCGAGCCAAGGCGAGCGAGCCGAGCTCCAGCGAAGCGCCCGACGAGCTCAAGGCGAGCCAGAGAGCTCCCAGCGAGAGCTCCGCAGCGAGCTCGCCCGGCGAGCCCGGCGAGGCCGAGCCGACCGCGAGCTCCCGTGGAGAGCCTGAGTGAGCTCCCGTCGAGCTCCCAAGCGAGCTACTCGCGAGCTCCCCCGGCGAGTTACGCAAGCTAGCTGATCGCAAGCGAGCGAGTTAGTTAGCCCGCAGTGAGCTCCCGGCGAGCCGCCGACGAACTCCGAGGCAAGCTAGCCGCGACGAGCTCCAAGGCGAGCTCAAGGCAAGCGAGCGCTCGAGGCGAGTTCGCGAGAGCTCAGCGAGCCGTGAGCTCCCGGCGAGCTCGCGAGCGAGCGCCTGGCGAGCTCGCAAGGCGAGCTCGAGGCAAGCCGTGAGTTTACCAAACGAAAGCCAAGCGAGCTCCCGCCGGATTTCAACCGCGAGTTCCCCATGCGAGCCGCCGATGAGCTCCCGTGCGAGCAAGCCGAGCAGCTTGGTCGCGAGCTCCCACGAGCTCAAGGCGAGCCGAGCGCGAGCGAGCCCAGCAGCGAGCCGCGAGCCTGGCGAGCGCGGGTGAGATCCGTGCAAGTAGCTCAGAGCGCCTCGCGAGCAAGCGAGCTCCGCGAGGCGAGCGCGGCGAGGCGAGCTCGAGCGAGCTACCAAGCGAGCTCGCTGACGAGTGGCAAGGCGAGCTAGTCATGAGCGAGCGCTCGCGATGAGCTCCCGAAAGTGAGCTAGCGCTTGGCGAGCCGAGCGAAGCCTGCGAGAGCAAAGGCGAGCGCTCAGCGAGCAAGGCGGCAAGGAGCTCCATGAGCTCGATGAGCGAGGCGCGAGCGAGCTCGAAGCGAGCTCTGGAGCGAGCCGCCGAGCGCGAGCTTCAAGCGGCGCTCCGCAGCGAGCTCCTGCGAGCGAGCCGCGAGCAGCGAGGCGAGCAGCGAGCTCAAGGCGAGCCGCAAGGCGAGCTCCGAGCGAGCGAAGCTCCTGCAGCAAGCGAGCGAGCTCGCTGCGAGCTCCCAAGCGAGCTACTCGAGAGAGCCCCGTGAGTTACTCGGCGAGCGAGCCTCGCGAGCCTGAGCAAGCGAGCTGCTAGCGAGCTGAGCTCTCGGCGAGCCCCAGTGAGCCGAGCAAGCCCGCGAGCTCGAGTGGCGAGCTCCGGCGAGCTTGCTCGCGAGCCGCGAGCTCCGAGGCGAGGCGCTAGCGAGCTCAAGGCGAGTGGCAAGGCGAGCGGAAAGCGCGAGCCGACAGCAGCGAGCTCCCCGCGAAGAAGCCAGCGAGCTCAAGTCGAGCCGCCTGAGCCTGAGCCGGCAAGCGAGATGCTCGGCAAGCTCCCTGTGTGAGTTTACGGCAAGCCTGCCGAGCCGCTGGGCGAGCCCCTGGCGAGCCGCCGGCGAGCTCCCGCGAGCCGGTGAGCTGAGCCCATGGGGAGCCGCAAGCAAGCCGCCGCGAGCTCCCGCGGATTCAACCGCTAGCTCCCGTGGGAGGGAGCCGCTTGAGATCCCGCAAGTTCAGACGGCGAGCAGCAAGGCAAGCTCCGCAAGCAGCTAGCAGGCTATAGGGCGAAGCGTGCAGCCAGCTTACAGCAGCGAGCCGCGACGAGCGGGCAAGGCGAGTCGCAGCGAGTTGCGCGAGCTCCCGAGTGAGTCGCGTGGCGAGCCGCTCGACGAGCTCCCGAGGCGAGCTCGCGCAGCGAGCTACCAAACTAGCTCCAAGCCGAGTCGGGCAAGGCGAGTTTCCATGCGAGCCGCCGATGAGCTCCGCGGCGAGCTCGAGTCGAGCTGGCGAGCTCCCGCACGAGCTCAAGGCGAGCCTGGCAAGGCGGCGAGCCGTCAGAGAGCTCCCTGTGCGAGCCGCCCGACGAGCTCAAGGCGATTCGGCAAGGCGAGCCGTCAGAGAGCTCCCTGTGCGAGCAGCCCGACGAGCTCCCGGCGAGCTCGAGTGGAGCCGACGGTGAGCTCCTGTGCAAGCTACTTGGCGAGCTCGCTCGGCGAGCTCCTGCGAGCTACTCTGGGCGAGCTCCCGGCCGCGATGTTACTCGGCGAGCCGCTCGCGAGCTCAAGTGTTAGCCTACTCGGTGAGCTCCCGGCGAGCTACTTGGGCGAGCCGCCGCGACGAACTCCGAGGCGAGCTACCGACGAGCTCAAGGCGCGAAGCAGGCAAGGCGAGCTCCCGCGGCGAAGTTTTCAGCGAGCCGCTGACGAGCTCCCGGGCGAGCTCAAGTCGAGCCGCCTGAGCCGAGCCTAAAGAGCAAGCCGCCGCAAGCTCCCTGTGTGAGTTTCGGGAAAGCTCAAGTCGAGCCGCCCAAATGAGCTCCCATGCGAGCCGCTTCGGTGAGCTCCCATGGGAGCTGTTTGGCGAGCGAGCTACTCGGCGAGCTCTCGCCGGAGCTCCTCTCGCGAGCCGCTCGGGAGATCCTGTGCAAGCCGCTTGGCGAGCACTAAGGCAATCTCCGCGCAAGCCGCTATAGGGTGAGCTGTCAGCGAGAGCCGCAGCAGCGAGCTACGCGAGCGTGGCGAGCGCAGCTAGGCGAGCTGCTCGACGATCGCCGAGGCGAGCTACCTCAAGGCGAGTTCGCAGGGTGTTCTCCTTAGCGAGCTCCCAGGCGAGTTTCAGCGAGTCAGCTGGATGAGCCCCGAGCGCAGCGAGCTCAGTCGAGCCGCTGGCGAGCTCCCATGTGAGCCACTTAGCGAGTGCGGCGAGCTCCCAAAAGAGCTCAAAGGCGAGCTGCTCGGCGACCTCCCCGACAAGCTGCTCTAGGTCGAGCAGCTCGACGAACTCCGAGGCGAGCTTGTCGGTAATCTGTTAGGTGAGCTTACATGCGAGCTACTAGACGAGCTCAAGGCGAGTTGCCCGATGAGCTCCCGGGCGAGCTCAAGTCGAGCTGATCGGTGAGCCGACGGTGAGCTCCCTGGCAAGCTACTTGGCGAGCTCCCAAGCGAGCTCCCCGGCGAGATGTTACTCGGCGAGCTGCTCGACGAACTCCGAGGCGAGCTACCAGACGAGCTGGAAAGGCGAGCTCCCATGCTGAGTCAGTTGCCGACCTACGGCGAGGCGAGCTCTCCCTGAGCCGCCCGTGAGCCCCGTGAGAGCCGAACCGCGAGCTCCGCGAGCTGCGAGATGTGAGATGCTGTGAGATCCTGCAAGCGAGCGCTCGGCGAGAGCCG
>CM031241.1:756766368-756773868 GCA_018340775.1 Taxus wallichiana var. yunnanensis
CAGCGCCTCCCCTCTAGCAATGTCTTGCAAATCACTTCCGTAACCCCGATGGAGGACCCTAGGCCAAGTGGATACGATCAGAATCTGAAACGTTCCACTCTGCGGCCTATAAACTCACTCGTCGGCACCCACTCGGATATGGGTCAACCACCAAAGGCTACATCCGTAAAGCGAAACACGCTTTGAAGAGAGAACACAAAGAATCGAGCTATATACAGGGGGCCTCTAGCAATGTCTTGCAAATCACTTCCATAACACCGATGGAGGACCCTAGGCCAAGTGGATCCGATCAGAATCTGAAACGTTCCACTCTGCGGCCTACACGCATATGGGTACATCACACCGAATGTTACATCCGTAAAGAGTAAGATGCTTCGAGGAGAGAAGCGGGATCACAACGAAACGTGCAAATTGCCGAGCGCTGTCGCCGCCCCTACTCTCTAGAAACGTCCTGCAAATCACTTCCATAACCTGCACGGACGACCCTAGGCAAAGCGGATCCGATCAGAATCTGAAACATTCCGCTCTACTGCCTACAATCATTTGGGCCACCCACGAATGGTTACATCCGTGAAGAACATGACGCTTCCAATCGAGAGCCAACGGAACGAAGCGAGCACAACAAAGAGATCCGTACGAAAATCAACGTCGCCTTCCCATTGCAATCACATGAGCTCAAAGGAGAATTCAACGCAACGAACAAGGAGAGCCAAGGAGAACACCAATGGCAAAAATTTTATAACATGCACTCATAGCCCGCATAATCTTCGGCAATGACACCGATACACAGGATGGGACAGAATTCTTCCGTTCACCTATGAATCGGTTGTCACTCTATTAGAGGAGGAAGACCCATCCGTTGACAACTTGGCCAATAGAGGGCTGCCCGCATTATCATCGAACCGTATATACCATCAAGGAATCAACACAAGCACAACCGGCAGCACCCAATAAATTAGGCGTGCTAATGAGAGGCAAAACCCACGTGTTCCGAAGAAAACTCCAAGAACGGTGGGATATTTGCGTAATACATGTCACGTCCGTTACTAGGTGGATGTGGGTTAGACGGAAATTTCGACAGCCCTAACAATGGCCCGAGGCCAAAGCTCAGACTGACCCGAAAGACCACGTCAATTTAACTCAATCCACTCTTGGCAGACGATAAGAACAAATGCGAGCTGAGCAAGCTTTTCCGAGAGTCCGCTACATAGCGTAGTGGCAAAAACATCGAATGACCAACCTCTATCCATAGTAGTTCTAAGTAAAAGGACCTGTCGCGCGACGGATAAGGATACGGATGACAAAAACATTCACTTTTTTTTGCAGCAGCTAGATTAGCTCGCCGGCACGCTCGGCGACGATCTCGTTTTGTCAAAAGTTCACGATCGCGGATTGCCCACGTTGAGCCATGGCGCGCTCAGAAAACCTCCAATCAAAAATAATATTGTCTTGTGGCTCCGCAAGACTTTCGCACAAGATTATAATTCAAAACGTTCAGTTTTAATGTACCTCGCAAAGGTCATTGCTCGATGCAAATATCCCCATTCGCCTCACTATCGGACTCGCCAACATAAGGTACAAGCGAAAAACATCACAAGAGCAACGCCCACCCATAGTAGTTATAAGTAAATAGGCCTGTCAAGCGACGGATAAGGATCCGAACGAGAAAAACATTCATCCTTTTAGTTCGTAAACCAGCCAGACCACGCGCTCGGTATGTCCCAATGTGGGCGATTTTTGAATGCAAGTGTTGAGCCATGGCGCGCTCACTAACGCTGAAACCAAATCGGTATTTTAATGTTTCCGACGTCTCACCGCGCAAGATTTTGCACAAAGTTATTTCGCCAACATAGATTAGCTCGCCGCAAACATAGCCATACGGCTCACCGACCGACTCGCCAACATTGGGTACAAGCAAAATCATCCGACGAACAACCTCTACCCATAGTAGTTATAGGTAAAAAGGGCTCTCACACGACGGATAAGGAATCGAACGAGAAAAACATTCATTTTTTTTTTTAGCTCGCAGTCAGCTCGACGTGAGCTAACTGCAGGTGAGCTCGCTATGGCGAGCTCCAAGTGAGCGCGATTTTGGAATGCAAGAGTTGAGCCATGGCAAGAAAGAGCTCCCGATGCAAAGAGCTCACAAGCAGCTCCCGTGATTTCGCTCAAACCGAGCTTCCTGCTCCGCGAGCTCCAACAAAGCAAAAGCTGCTCACCTCTACCCGAGCTCCTAGTAAAAAGGGCTCCTCAGCTCCCGGAAAGTTGTTCGGCGAGAAAAACAAGGCAAGCTGCCAGCAGTTGGCAAGCTGGCGAGCGTCACGCGAGCTCCTATGTCCGAGTTCCCGATTTTGGAATGCAAAGCGAGCCATGGGTGAGCTCCCGAGAAGGCCGGGCGATAGGAGCTCCCATCTCAGTGATATGTTACGCAAGCTTCCATGCAAATGCTCGAATTTTAACTTAGGCGAGCCAACGGCTCACGACCCAGGCCAAGTTGGGGCAAGGAAAGTCATCCGACGAACGAGCTCTACCCATAGAGTTATAAGTAAAAAGCTCTGAGGAATCAGCGTGCTCCTAGGTGAGCCGAGCTCGCGACGAGCTCCCTATGTCAAAGCCGATTTTGGAAGCTCGAAGAGCCATGAGCTCCAAGCAAAGCCCCAAGCGAGATATTCTCGGCGTTTCCAACATCTCACCTCGCGAGCTACTTGGCGAGTTATTCGGCGAGCTCCCGGCTTACGGGATCCTCGGCGAGCAACCTCTACCCAAGCAGAGCCCAAGTCCGAGCTCAAGTCGAGCTGCAAAACATTCGCGAGCTCCTAGGTCGTGAGCTCCCAACCAGCTCAGCTCGGTGAGCTCTTAGGTCACAAGCGCTATATTCAAAGCTGAATTCAAAGCTCGGCTAGCGCCCGGGTGAGCTACAAGTGGCTCCCGAAGACTCCCATACGAGCTGCTCATCCGACAAGCTACTCGGTGAGCTCCAGTAAAAGCTGCTCTAGGGTGAGATTGGACGTAATCTTTGAGGTGAGGTTACGAGTGAGCTCGAATGCGAGCTACGTGGCGAGTTACTCGACGAACTCAAGGCGAGCTTACAAATGAGCTCAAGCATGATAGCAAGTGGGCAAGGTGAGTCTGCTCGATGAGCCTTTGGCGAGCTCAGAGTCGAGCGAACATTACTTGGGGTGCTCCAAGCTCGTGAGCTACTTGGTGAGTACGGTGAGCTCCCAAAGGAGCTCCCACCGAGCTGCTGCTCCAAAGCTCCCTGTGGTGGTCGGTGACTTGTCAAGCGAGCTTTTGGCGAGCTCCCGGGCAAGATAGCTGCTCGAAGGTCGAGCGGCTCACCGCGAACTCCAAGGCGAGCTTGTTGATAATCTACCTCGAGGTGGGCTTGCATGTGAGCTACTAGACGAGCTCGAGGTGAGCTCGGGCAAGGTGAGATCCTCAAGCCGAGCTCAAGCGAGTTGGCATGGCAAGTTGTCAATCGAGCCGATCGCGAGCTCGGTGAATGATGTTATCCAAGCTCCCAGGTGAGCTCCCTCGGGAGTTGTTTGGCGAGCTCAAGGCAAGCTACTTGGCGAGGTTGTTCGGCGAGCTCCCGTGAGATTTTACGGTGAGATCCCAAGGCAAGCTGCTGCACGGCGATCACCAAGGCAAGCTCCGCGCATGTAAGATTATAGGGTGAGCATGTCGAGCAATCTTATAGGCGAGCTCGCAAGCCAAGCAAAGTTGCCGGCAAGCAATCCCAGTAGCCGCAAGCGCAGTTCTAAGTAAAAAGCTCGGCGAGCTCGAGTGAGCTGCGTGGCTCATTGAGCGAAAAGCTCAAGGTGAGCTCCCAGGTGAGCTACCAATGACGAGCTAACGAGCTGCAAGCGAGTCAGCTCTGAGGTGAGCGAGCTTGTGAGCTCCCAGTGTGAGTTTCCAAGAGTGAGCGAGCTCAATGAGCTCCGTGTGAGCTCGAGTCCGAGCGAGCTTCGCATTTGAGCTCCTCAAGGCGATCTCAAGCGAGCTTCAAGCCAAGCTGAGCAAGGCTTGTCGAGAAGCTTTAAGTGAGTTGCGAAAGCGAGCTGAGGTGAGCTCGAGCTCAAGGTCGAGCCCCAAGGCAAGGTGAGAAGGGAGAGCTCCCGGTGAGTTTCCCGATGAGCTCCGGGTGAGCTGAGCTAAGGCGAGCGCGGTGAGCTCCATGCAAGCTACTTGGCGAGCTACTTCGGTGAGCTCCCTCAGTGAGCTAGCAAGTGAGCTGTCCGACGAGCTCCCTAGTCGAGAGTTACTCGGTGAGCTCGGCGAGCTCTGCGAGCCTGCTCGAGTAGCTGAGCTACTCGGTGAGCTCTGAGCTCCGCAAGCGAGCCGCTATGGCGAGCTGAGCTCGAGCGAAGCTTCGAGGCGAGCAACCGATGAGCTCAAGGCGAGTTGGCAAGCGTTTGCTGGCAAGCAAGGCGAGCTCCCGAGCGAAGCCATCAGCGAGCGAGCCAAGAAGCAGCTGAGCGAGCTCCGAGCTCTCAAGACTCGAAGCGAGCCACGTTGAGTGAGCCGAGCTCCCGGTGAGCTCTGGCGAGCTGGCGAGGCTTCTCGCGAGCTTCAACTCAAGGCGAGCTCCCAAAGGTGAGCTTTTGAGCGAAGCTCGTCGAGTCGAGCGCGAGCAAGTGAGCTCCCATGTGAGCTCCCTACTCGAGTGAGTTGAGCTCATGGGAGCTATTTGGTGAGTGCTTTCGGTGAGCTCCCATGCAAGAGCTAAGAATGAGCTGAGCATGCTGAGCTCCATGGGAGATCGCAGCGAGGTAAGCTTTCTGGTGAGTCATGCAGAGCGAGCTAATTCGAGCGATCTCGAAGTGCAAGCGCATAGTGAGAGCTCGGTGAGCTCCTGAGAGCTGCTCGAGCTCATGCGAGCTCCTCGGCGAGCTCGGGAGTACTCAAGTGAGCTCCTGGGTGAGCTACTTGCGAGCTCAGGGCGAGCTCCTCGGTGAGAGTTGCCGATGAGCTGCCCCCACGCGAGCTCTCGAGCTTCGAGCTGCGAGGCGAGCCAAAAGGTGAGCTAGCTCTAGCGAAGTGCGAGCGAGCTCCAAAAGGCGAGCTCAAAGGTGAGTGAGCCGCTGCAAGCTGAGGTGAGCTCCCGGCGAAGCTGCGAGCTTCATTGAATCGAGCCGAGCGAGCTCCCTGACGAGTGAGTTGCTCAGGTGGAGCGAGCTCTTTGCAGCAGATGAAGCTCCGAGGTGAGCCGGCGAGCTTTGCGAGCCGCAAGCTCCAGTTGCTAGTTTCGGTGAGCTCCCAAGGCGAGCTTACATTCGAGCTGAGCTCCCTGTGAGCGAGCTCAAGCTGACGAGCTCTGATGAGCTCCGGGTGAGCTGAGCTCCCAGTGAGCAAGCTCGATCGGTGAGCTCCTGTGCGAGCTACTTGGCGAGCTGCCAAGTGAGCTCCCAAGCAAGCGGCGAGTTACTCGGCGAGCTGCTCGGGCGAGCTGCTTGAGCTCAAGGCGAGCTCTGGCAGCGAGCTCGCCAAGGTGAGCTGAGCTCAAGGTGAGCTCAGCTCAAGTGAGCTGCAAGTGGTGACTCACGAGCTGCTCGTGCGAGCTCAGAGGCGAGAGCTCAAGTGAGTTTCGAGTTTGCGAGCTGCTCGAGGCGAGCTCCCGCAAGCTGAAGGTGAGCTGAGTCTGGGTGCTGCTCTGAGCTACCTTGGCGAGCTCGGTGAGCTCGAGCCGGTGAGCTACTCAAGGTGAGCTCCCAAGTGTGAGCTCGCCGTGAGCTCGAGAGCTCAGAGCTGAGCTCCTGCGAGATGCTCGGCGAGCTCCACGAGAGCTCCGAGTGAGCTTTTGGTGAGCTACTCGGTGAGCGAGCTCAAGGTGAGCTACTGAAGCGAGCCAAGCTCGAGCTGCGAGGCAAGTGCAGCTCTGCGAGCTGAGCGCTCGAAGCGAGCTGAGCCTGGAAGGTGAGCTCCTGAGTGAGAGCACGCGAGCTGAGCTCGCGAGCTCCCGAGGCGAGCTCCAAAGAGCTGAGCTTGAGCGAAAGCGTGAGAAAGGTGAGCTCGAGAGCTCGAGGCGCGAGCGAGCTCCCAGCGTGAGCTCCCTGAGTGCGAGCTGTCCGATGAGCTCCAAAGAGAGCTCAAGTTGAGCCGGGCAGAGCTCTGAGAGCTCCCGGAGAGCAAAGGGAGAGCTCCCAGCTGGCGAGGCAACCTCGAGCCTGCTGCAAGCGAGCTCTCGGCGAGCTGCTGATTTGCTCAGCCGAGACCGAGATCCGATAGCTTTGGCTCACAAGGCTGAACGAGCTCGAGCCGCAAAAGCTGAGCTTGTATGAGCTCCTCAAGTAGCTGCCGAGTGAGCTTCGTCGAGGAGCTCCCGATCTCCCGAGCTCGAGCTACTGCGAGTTGGCAGTGAGCTCGAGATGCTCATGCGCGAGCTGAAAGTGAGCTCCGAGGAGAGCTCTAAGGCAGCTCCTGGTGAGCTCGAGGCGAGCTTGCGATGAGCTCCGAGGCGAAGTAAAGCTCTCAGGCGAGCTCCATGGCGAGAGCTACCAGCTCCCCGAGCGAGCTAAGCTCCAGGCGAGCTTGGCGGGTGAGCTTGGAAAGGTGAGCTCGGTGAGAGCTCGCAGGGCGAGCTCAAGTGAGCGAGTGAGCTCCCGAGGTGAGCTCGACGTGAGCTACCAAGCGAAGCTCATGAGCTCGCAAGCTGCCGAGCTCAGCCGAGCGCGGAGCTGAGCCAAGCCTGAGAGAGCTCCAAGCGAGCTCTGGGCGCCTTGCTCAGCGGGCTCCAGTGAGCTTCTGGCGGATCAACTCGCCAAACTTGGCTCACCGAATGCGTCATTAGCTTGGGCATCTTCGGGCACAATCCCGACATTGCTCGCCACTGGCGAGCTCGGCATCCGGGTGGAAACCCCACTCTATAATTTGAAAAAAAAAAAAAAAAAAGAAACACAAAAGTTTCCGTGGAAACCCCACTTTTACTTGGAAAAGAAACACGGTGAGCTCGTGGAAACCCACTTTATACGTGGAGGAAAACTACCTCTGCAGCCAAACTTGGGAAACCCCACTTTTATACTTTGGAAAAAAAAAAAAAGCACATCTCCTCGTGGAAACCCCACTTTGTACTTGGAAAAAAGAAACACCTCTCGGAAGAAAAGCACCTCTCCTCTTTGGAAACCCCACTTTATAGTTTGAAAAAAAAAAAAAACACATCTCGTCTCTGGAAACCCCACTTTATACTTGGAAAAAAAAAACACATCTCTCTCTCTGGAAACCCCACTTTATACTTGGGAATAAAGGAGATCACATCTCTTCTCTGGAAACCCCACTTTCTTTATGCTTAGGCAAAAAAAAAAGAAAGGAGATCGCACTCTCTTCTCTGGAAACCCCACTTCTTTATGCTTGGGCAAAAAAAAGAAGAAGAGGGGATCGCATCTCTTCTCTGGAAACCCCACTTTCTTCTATGCTTAGGCAAAAAAAAAGAAAGGAGATCGCATCTCTTCTCTGGAAACCCCACTTCTTCTATGCTTAGGCAAAAAGAAAAAGAGAGGGGAT
>CM031241.1:756781368-756796368 GCA_018340775.1 Taxus wallichiana var. yunnanensis
TCGGTTCACGAGGCATCCGGGAAGCGCGTCCGTCTGAAGCCCTTTACCCTAAGCCTCGAAGAAAAATTGCTCGCGATAAACATAGGCCACACGAGAATGCACCGTGCACGCAGCCACCTCAATTATAAGACTGCTCGGGGACGTCCTTACCAGGATAGCCCCTACACGCACGTTCAAAAGGGCGCGGATGTCTGGACTAGCCAACCTCGACCCGATTTGATTACTACCCTTCTCCTCGAAGCATTTACAAAATGCGTAAATAAGACCAACGGAGGACCCTAGGCAACGTGAGATCCGATCGAATCTAAAACATTCCACATCATTGCCAAAAAGGGCACATATGGACCTCCAAAGGATATTTCCGCGCAACGTAAAAGCCTTCGACGAGATAGGTAAAACAAAAGTAGAATGAGCGCGCCTCCCTCCCTCTCTAGCAATGTCTTGCCAATCACTTCCATAACCCCGATGGAGGACCCTAGGCCAAGCGGATACGATCGAGAATCTGAAACGCGTTCCACTCCGAGGCCTAAGAACTCACTCGCTTCATCGGCGCCCACTCGGATATGGGTCAACCACCGGAGGTTACATCCGTAAAGCGTGACGAGGCTTGAAGGGAGAACACAACGAACCGGAGCTATATATAAAGGGGCTTCGCGGCGCCTCCCCTCTAGCAATGTCTTGCAAATCACTTCCATAACCCCGATGGAGGACCCCAAGGCCAAGTGGATACGATCGGAATCTGAAACGTTCCACTCGAGGCCTAAAGACTCACTCGTCGGCGCCCACTCGGAAAATGGGTCAACCATAGGAGGTTACATCCGTAAAGCGTGACGGGCTTGAAGAGAGAACACAACGAAGCCGGAGCTATACGCAGGGGGCTTCCGTGGTGCCTCCCCTCTAGCAATGTCTTGCAAATCACTTCCATAAACCCCGATGGAGGACCCGAGGCCAAGTGGATACGATCGAATCTCAAACGTTCCACTCCGAGGCCTAAAGACTCACTCGTCGGCGCCCACTCGGAAAATGGGTCAACCACCGGAGGTTACATCCGTAAAGCGTGACGGGCTTCGAGGAGAGAACACAATGATTCGAGCTATACGCAGGGGGATTCCGGCGCCTCCCCTCTAGCAATGTCTTGCAAATCACTTCCATAACCCCGATGGAGGACCCTAGGCCAAGTGGATACGATCGAATCTGAAACGTCCCACTCTGCGGCCTAAAGACTCACTCGTCGGCGCCCACTCGGAAAATGGGTCTACCACCAAGGTTACTTCCGTAAAGCGTGACGGGCTTGAGGAGAGAACACAACGATTCGGGCTATATACTGGGGGATTGCGTAGCGCCTCCTCTAGCAATGTCTTGCAAATCACTTCCGTAACCCCGATGGAGGACCCTAGGCCAAGTGGATACGATCGGGAAGAAACGTTCCACTCTGCGGCCTATAAACTCACTCGTCGGCACCCACTCGGATATGGGTCAACCACCAAAGGTTACATCCGTAAAGCGAAACACGCTTTGAAGAGAGAACACAAAGAATCGAGCTATATACGGGGGCCTCTAGCAATGTCTTGCAAATCACTTCCATAACACCGATGGAGGACCCTAGGCCAAGTGGATCCGATCGGAATCTGAAACATTCCACTCTGCATTGCCTACACGCATATGGGTACATCCCACCCGAATGTTACATCCGTAAAGAGTAAGATGCTTCGAGGAGAGAAGCGGGATCACAACGAAACGTGTAAATTGCCGAGCGCGCGCCGCCGCCCCTACTCTCTAGAAACGTCCTGCAAATCACTTCCATAACCAAAGCACGGATGACCCTAGGCAAAGCGGATCCGATCGAAATCTGAAACATTCCCCGCTCTACGCCTACAATCATTTGGGCCATCCACGAATGGTTACATCCGTGAAGAACATGACGCTTCCAATCGAGAGCCAACGAACGAAGCGAGCACAACAAAGAGATCCGTATGAAAATCAACGTCGCCTTCCCATTGCAATCACATGAGCTCAAAGGAGAATTCAACGCAACGAACAAGGAGAGCCAAGGAGAATACCAATGGCAAAAATTTTATAACATGCACTCATAGCCCCGCATAATCTTCTTGGAATGCAATGACACCGATACACAGGATGGGACAGAATTCTTCCGTTCACCTATGAATCGGTTGTCACTCTATTAGAGGAGGAAAACCCATCCGTTGACAACTTGGCCAATAGAGGGCTGCCCGCATTATCATCGAACCGTATATACCATCAAGGAATCAACACAAGCACAACCGGCAGCACCCAATAAATTAGGCGTGCTAATGAGAGGCAAAACCCACGTGTTCCGAAGAAAACTCCAAGAACGGTGGGATATTTGCGTAATACATGTCACGTCATTACTAGGTGGATGTGGGTTAGACGAAATTTTGACAGCCCTAACAATGGCCCGAGGCCAAAGCTCGGCCCGACCCGAAAGACCACGTCAATTTAACTCAATCCACTCTTGGCGGACGATAAGAACAAATGCGAGTGAGCAAGCTTTTCGAGAGTCCGCAACATAGCGTAGTGGCAAAAACATCGAATGACCAACCTCTATCCATAGTAGTTCTAAGTAAAAGGACCTGTCGTGGCGACGGATAAGGATACGGATGACAAAAACATTCTTTTTTTTGTAGCAACTAGATTAGCTCGCCGGCACGCTCGGTGACGATCTCGTTTTGTCAAATGTTCACGATCGCGGATTTGCGCACGTTGAGCCATGGCGCGCTCAAAAAAACCTCAATCAAAAATAATATTCTCTTGTGGCTCCGCAAGATTTTTGCACAAGATTATATTCAAAACGTTCGTTTTAATGTACCTCGCAAAGGACATTGCTCGATGCAAATATTCCCATTCGCCTCACTATCGGACTCACCAACATAAGGTACAAGCGAAAAACATCATAAGAGCAACGCCCACCCATAGTAGTTATAAGTAAATAGGCTCATCAAGTGACGGATAAGGATCGACGAGAAAAACATTCATCCTTTTAGTTCGTAAACCAGCCGGACCACGCGCTCGGTATGTCCCAATGTGGGTGATTTTTGAATGCAAGTGTTGAGCCATGGCGCGCTCACTAACGCTAAAACCAAATCGGTATTTTAATGTTTCGACCTCTCACCTCATGCAAGATTTTGCACAAAGTTATTTTGCCAACATAGAAATGTTGAATTGGCTCTAATTTCGCCAACATCCGTGATGAACAACCTCACCGCATAGTAGTTAGCCATAAGGGCTCACACGACGGATAGGAATCGAACGAGAAAAACATTCGTTGTGTCCAATTTTGAGAATTTGCAAAGGAAGAGGTGAGCCATGGCGCGAGAGTTGAGCCATGGCGTGACAACCCCCCAACCCAAAACGATATTTTTGCGTTTCAACATCTCACCACACAAGATTTTGCACAAAGTTATTTTCACCAACATAGATTAGCTACGCCAAAAACATAGCCATATGGCTCAGCACCGACCGACTTCGCCAACATTGGGTACAAGAAAAATCATAAGGAATCGATGAAAAACCTCTACCCATAGTAGTTATAGGTAAAAATGGCTCTCACACGACGGATAAGGAATCAAATGAGAAAAACATTCATTTTTTTTTTTTTAGCTCGCGAGTCAGCTCGACCGACTCGACGGTGTACAAGAAAAATCATGCGCATGAGTAGTTCTATGTCCAATGCGGATTCGAACGATTTTGGAATGCAAGAGTTGAGCCATGGAGTGCGCCAATGTTCGATTTTGGAATGCAAGAGCTAAGAAAGACCCAAACCCCAAACAAACCGATATTTTCACGTTTCCAACATCTCACCTCGCAAGATTTTGCACAACGTTATATTCAAAGCGTTGAATTTTAATGTAGCTCACAACCCAAAGATAGCCATCACGGCTCAAAAGATCGCCAACATTGGGTAGAAGCAAAATTTCGACGAACAACCTCTACCCATAGTAGTTATAAGTAAAAAGGGCTCTCACACGACGGATAAGGAATCGAAAGAAAAACATTCATTTTTTTTTTTTACCTCGAGAGAAGCTCGACGGCGAGCTCTGCGCGAGCTCGTTATGTCCAATGTTCCCGATTTTGGAATGCAAGAGATGAGCCATGGCGCGCTCGGCAAAAAGCCCCAACCGAACCGATATTTTCACGTTTCCAACATCTCACCTCAGAAATTTGCACAACGTTGTATTCACAATGTTGAATTTTAACGTAGCTCGCCGCAAATATAGCCATACGGCTCACCGACCGACTCGCCAACATTGGGTACAAGAAAAATCATCCGACGAACAACCTCTACCCATAGTAGTTCTAAGTAAAAAGGGCTCTCACACGTCGGATAAGGAATCGAACGAGAAAAAAAACATTTTTTTTTTTTTAGCTCGAGGGCAACTCGGCGGCGAGCTCTGACGAGCTCGCTATGTCCAATGTTCCGATTTTGGAATGCAAGAGTTGAGCCATATGGCGCTCAAGCAAAGCCCAACCGGACCGATATTTTCACGTTTCCAACATGTCACCTCGCAAGATTTTGCACAATGGTATATTCAAAACTTTAAATTTTAACGTAGCTCGATGCGGTGCGATTGCTCGCCATAAAGATAGCCGTACGGCTCACCGATCGACTTCGCCAACATTGGGTAAAAGCAAAATCATCTTTCGACGAACAACCTCTACCCATAGTAGTTATAAGTAAATAGGGCTCTCACGACGGATAAGGAATCGAGCGAAAAAAACATTCATTTTTTTAGCTCGGCGGCGGCGAGCTGCTGCACGAGCTCGCTATGTCAATGTTCGCGATTTTGGAATGCAAGAGCTGAGCCACGGCGCGCTCAAAGCAAAGCCCCAACCGAACCGATATTTTCACGTTTCCCACATCTCACCAACGTTGAATTTTAAACGTTGCTCACCGCAAGGATAGCCATACGGCTCACCGACCGACTTCGCCAACATTGGGTACAAGCAAAATCATCCGACGAACAACCTCTACACACATAGTAGTTATAAGTAAAAAGGGCTCTCACGATGGATAAGGAATCGAAGAAAAACATTCATTTTATTTTAGCTCGCAGAAAGCTCGACGGCCGGCTCTTTGACGAGCTACCTATGTCCAATGTTCCCGATTTTGGAATGCAAGAAGAGCCGAGCCATGGAGCGCTCAAGCAAAGATTTTGCCCAACCGAACGATATTTTCACGTTTCCAACCTCTCACCTGAGATTTTGCACGACGTTATATGAAAACGTTGAATTTTAATGTAGCTCGACAGCGGTGATTCTCGCCATGAAAGATAGCCATACGGCTCAGCGACCGACGAGCCAACATTGCGTACAAGCTAAATCATCCAACGAGCAACATCTACCCATAGTAGTTATAAGTAAAAAGGGCTGCCACGTGACGGATAAGGAATCAAATGAAAAAAACATTCATTATTTCTAAACTCGCAGAGTGAGCTCGGCAGTGAGCTCTACGACGAGCTCGCTATGTCCAATGTTCTTGACTCACCTACTCACTTTGCGATGCGCCCTTCGCACCAAGTCACCCCAACTTGTAGCTCTGCAAGCTACACATGTTCACAATCTGGATGACATTAAGTCCTCCGGGTCATGCGCCAACACCCACTCAACCGATTTAGTCCTTAAGCACATGCTCCCGGGACGAGCTACATTAGCGAGCTCAAAAGGCAAGCTGCACAACGAACTCGAGGCGAGCCACCGAGACGAGCTCAAGATGAGTTGGCAAGGTGAGCTCCTCGGTGAGCTCAAGGCGTGTTGGAAAGGCAAGTTGTCATGCGAGCTCCGGGTGAGCTGAAGTCGAAAGCTGCTCGATGAGCTCCCGGGTGAGCTCCCTTGCAGGCGATTCAAGGCGAGCTCGAAGGTGAGCTGCTCGGTGAGCTCCCAAGTGAGCTACTTGGTGAGTTGTTTGGCGAGCTCCCGATGAGCTCACAAGTGTGCTCAAGTCGAGCTGCTCCACGAGCTCCCAAGCCCGAGCTCTCCGTGAGCTCCCAACCGAGAGCTCTCGTGAGCTCCCGGGTGAGCTGCTCGGCTCGAGCTCCCAGCTCCCAAGAGAGCTCCTCGAGCTCCCAAGGCAAGTTGTTGAGAGCTGTGGTGTCGGCGAGAACCAAGGCGAGGTGAGCTCCAGGTGAGCTGCCGGGCAGTGAGCTCTGAAGGTGAGAGTGAGATGAGAAGCGAGGCGAGCATCACGAGCTCCCAGGTGGTGAGTTGCCGAGCAAGCCGCTGGAGGCGAGCTCCCGAGAGAGGCTGGGCGGGGAGCTCCGGGCGAGCTGGCAAGCTCATGCGAGCTTCGAGGCAAGCTGCTCGGCGAACTCGAGGTGAGCTACCAGGAGCGAGCTCAAGGTGAGTTAGCAAGGCAAGTTGTCGAGGTGAGCTCAGCCGAGAGCGAAGTCGAGCTGCTCGGCGTGCTCCTAGGTGAGCTGCTTTGCCGAGCTCCCTGCAGAGCTGCTGCTGGCGAGCTCGAAGGTGAGCTCGGCTTCAGCGAGCTCCCAAGCGAGCTGCTCGGCGTGCTCCCAAGCGAGCTACTTGGCGAGTTGTTTGGCGAGCTCCCGACGTGATCCTCGGCGAGCTCACAAGTGAGCTCAAGTCGAGCTGCTCCGTGAGCTCCCGGGTGAGCTCCCAGCTCCCAGAGCGCTCGGTGAGCTCGAGGTGAGCTCTTGGCGAGCGAGCTGCTCGGCGAGCTCCGGTGGTGAGCTGCTGCTCCCGAGCTCCCATGCGAGCTGCTCCGTGAGCTCCAGGTGAGCTCTCGGTGAGCTCCGGCAAAAGCTGCTCTAGGGTGGTGAGATTATCAGGCAATCTTCGAGGCGAGTTCGAGCGAGTTGCAAGGTGAGCTCCCAGGTGAGTTGCTTCGGCGAGCTCCCGGGCGAGAGTTGCAAGCTGCGAGCTACGTGGCGAGAGCTCGGCGAACTCGAGGTGAGCTTACAAATGAGCTCAAGGTGAGTGGGCAAGGTGAGCTGCTCGATGAGCTCGGGCGAGCTCAAGTAGAGTTAGCTTGGGGTGCAAGGTGAGCTACTTGGCGAGTACGGTGAGCTCCCAAAAGCTGAGCTCGAGCTGGGTGAGCTCCCGAGCTCCCGGGTGAGCTGCTCGGTGACTTGTCAAGCGAGATGTTGGCGAGCTCCCGAGCTCCCAAGCTGCTCTAGGTCGAGTAGTTAAGCGAACTCCAAGGTGAGCTTGTCGGTAATCTCGAGGTGGGCTTGCATGCGAGCTACCGAGGCGAGCTCGAGGTGGTGGCAAGGTGAGATCCTTAGCGAGCTCAAGGCGAGTTGGCGTCAGCAAGTTGTCAATCGAGCTGCTCGGCGAGCTCTGGGTGAGTTGTTGGTGAGCTCGGGTGAGCTACGCGAGTTGTTTGGCGAGCTCGAGCGAGAGCTACTTGGCGAGTTGAGGCGAGCTCCCGGCGAGCTCACGGTGAGTGAGCTCAGGCGAGCTCCCTGAGCTCGCAAGATGAGCTCACAAGCGAGCTCAGGTGAGCTCGAGCTGCTCGGCGAGGCGAGCTCGGTGCAAGCTGCTCCAGTGGTGAGCTCCCTGAGGTGAGCTGCTCGGTGAGAGCGAGTGCAAGCTGTTTGGGGTAGTGAGCTCGTGACCACTAAGGTAAGCTCCTGGCGAGGAGTCGAGCTCTAGGCAAGTGAGCAAGTTTGTCAGGTGAGCTCCCAAGTGAGCTACGTGAGTGAGCTCGGCGAGGTGAGCTACTCAGGTGAGCTCCGAGGTGAGCCGGTGAGGTGAGCGAGCTCAAGGTGAGTTCACGAGGTGAGCTCCTCTGTGTGAGCTCCTTAGTGAGCTCAAGGTGAGCTTGGAGAAGGCGAGCTCTCAGGTGTGAGTTCGCGTGAGGTGAGAGCTGATGAGCTCCCGTGTGAGCTCGGGCGAGCTCCTTGGCGAGCTCCCGGTGAGCTACTTAGCGAGTGGCGGTGAGCTCCCAAAAGAGCTCAAGCAGTTGGGTGAGCTGCTCGGTGACCTTCAAGTGAGCTCGAGCTTCGGTGAGCTCAAGGCGCTCAAGCGAGCTCTCAGGTCGAGCGAGCTCGGTGAGCTACGAGGTGAGCTGTGATGAGCTCAAGGTGAGCTTACAGCTGAGCGAGCTAGCGAGGTTGTCGGGCGAGCTCAGGCGAGTTGCTCGTGAGAGTGAGCTCCGGGTGAGCTCGAGTCGAGCTGATCGGTGAGCTCCCAGCGAGCTAAGCTACTTGGCGAGCTCCAAGCGAGCTGGTGAGCTCCCGGCGAGATGTTACTCGGCGAGCTGCTCGCGAGCTCGAGTTAGCTACTCGGTGAGCTGCTCGGTGAGCTCCCGAGTGCGAGTGATCTACTTGGTGAGCTGCTCGATGAGCTCCAGGCGAGCTCGAGGCGAGCTCGAGTGAGCTGGAAAGGTGAGAGCCCGAGGCTGAGCTTTGGCGAGCTACCGGTGAGCTGCTTGGCGAGCTCTCGGGCGAGCTCAAGTCGAAGCTGCTCGGTGAGCTCCCATGAGAGAGTCGGTGAGCTCCCGAGTGAGCTCAGTCGAGGTGCGAGATGCTCGGTGAGCTGCTCGGTGAGCTCTGGTGAGCTGCTCAGGTCGGTGAGCTCCCGGTGAAAGCTTGAGGCAGAGCTGCTCGGTGAGCTCCCTGCTATCCTCGGTGAGCTCCAAGCGAGCTCAGCGAGCTCCAAGGCGAGCTACTATAGGGTGAGCTCGAGTGAGCTGAGCTTGCGAGTGCAGGCTGAGCTACTGGTGAGCTCAGTGAGCTGAGCTGGCGGTGAGCTACGAGCGGCTGAGGCAGTGAGTGAGCTCCGAGTGAGAGGGCGAGCTCGAGCTCAGGTGAGCTGAGTGAGCTCGAGCGAAGCTCGAGGCGAGCTGCAATGAGCTCAAGGTGAGTTAGAAAGGTGAGCTCCTTGGCGAGCTCAAGGCGAGTTGGCAAGGCGAGCTCCCTCGGAGGTGAGTTTCCATGCGAGCTCGGTGAGCTGTTGCTTGATGAGCTCCTTGGCGAGCTCTGGGAGTCGAGCTGGCTGGCGAGCTCCCAAAGAGCTCCTGAGCGAGCTGAGCTCTGAGCTCCCAGGCAGTGAGCTGCTCGGTGACCTCCCAGCGAGGCTGAGCTCGGTGAGCTCCTCTCGAGCGAGATCCTCGAGCGAGCTCGATGTCGGCTGAGCTCCACGGCAAGCTGCTTGAGCTGAGAGATGAGAGCTCGGCAATCTTAAGGCAAGCTGATGAGATCCCGAGAAAGTGATTAGCGAGATGAGTGAGCTCGCGAGTGAGCTCCCGGGTGAGTGAGCTCGGCGAGCTCCCATGTGAGCTCGAGCGAGCTTGGCGAGCTGCTCGAGCGAGCTACTTGCTCAGCGAACTCAAAGGTGAGCTACCAAATGAGCTCAAGGTGAGTTGGAAAGGTGAGCTCCTTAGCGAGCTCAAGGTGAGTTAGCAAGGTGAGCTCCTGGGTGAGTTTCCATGCGAGTGAGCTACTCGATGAGCTCCGTGCAGCGAGCTCAAGTCGAGCCCCCATGGTGAGCTCCTGCGAGCTGACTGAGCTCGGTGAGCTGAGCCCTCAAAGCGAGCTATTCGGCGAGCTCCCGACAAGTTGCTCTAGGTCGAGCTCTGAGCTCGAGCTCGAACTCCGAGGTGAGCTTGTAGGTAATCTCGGGTGGCATGAGAGCTGTGAGTGAGCTTACATTCGAGCTACCGAGGCGACGAGCTCAAGGCGAGTTGGCGAGAGTTGTCGAGGCGGGCTCGAGTGAGCTGCGAGTGAGCTCGAGATGAGCTCCCAAGGTGAGCTGATCGGTGAGCTGAGCTCCCAGGAAGCTACTTGGCGAGCTATTCGGTGAGCTCCCAGGCGAGCTACTGGCGAGCTCCCGATCCCGAGATGTTACTCGGCGAGCTCCCGAGGCGAGCTGAGCTGAGCGAGCTCCCTTGCTCGGCGAGCTCCGAGTGAGCGAGCTGAGCGCCCAGAAGAAGCTCAAGGCGAGTTGGCAAGGTGAGTTGGAAAGGCGAGCTCCGAGGCGAGCTTCAGGGTGAGCTTGAAAGCGAGGTGCGAGCTGAGCCCGAGCGAGAGCTGGCTCACGAAGCTCGGCGAGCGGCACTCGGCGAGCTCGGCGAGCTCACGGGCGAGCTGTCGGTTGAGTTCGAGGCAGTGGCGAGAGCTCGGCGGGCGGTGAGCTCCCTGGTGAGCTTCCCTGGATGAACTCACCAAACTTGGCTCAGCTCCCGAATGTGTCATTAGCTTGGGCATCTGGGCATCAAGGCGAGGCTGCGGGCACAATCCTGAGGCCAGGCAAGTGCTCTCGAGCTCAGGGTGAGCTTGTCGGCTCTACGGGTGGAAACCCCACTCTATAATTAGGCGCGCTGCTCGGCGGGCACAAGCGAGTTTCCGTGGAAACCCCACTTTTACTTGGCTCAAAAAAACACATTCTTGGGCTCTGTGGGCAAACCGCACTTTATACCAGGAGAAAAACTAGCTCTGCGGGTGGAAACCCCACTTTATACTTTGAAAAAAAAAAGCACATCTCCTCCGTGGAAACCCCACTTTGTACTTGGAAAAGAAACACCTTGGAAGAAAAGCACCTCTCCTCTTTGGAAACCCCACTTTATAGTTTGAAAAAAAAAAACACCTCTCGTCTCTGGAAACCCCACTTTATCTTGGAAAAAAAAACACATCTCTTCTCTGGAAACCCCACTTTATGCTTGGGGAATAAAGGAGATCGCATCTCTTCTCTGGAAACCCCACTTTCTTCTACTTGGCAAAAAAAAAGAAAGGAGATCGCACCTCTTCTCTGGAAACCCCACTTTATATGCTTAGAAAAAAAAAAAAAAGGGGACACATCTCTTCTCTGGAAACCCCACTTTCTTCTATGCTTAGGAAAAAGAAAAGGAAAGGAGATCGCACCTCTTCTCTGGAAACCCCACTTCTTCTATGCTTAGGCAAAAAAAGAAGAGGGGATCGCATCTCTTCTCTGGAAACCCCACTTCTTCTATGCTTAGGTGAAAAAGAAGAAGAGGAGACCGCATCTCTTCTCGGAAATCCCACTTCTTCTATGCTTTAGGCAAAAAAAGGAGGAGATCGCATCTCTTTCGCGGAAACCCCACCTCTTCTTCTTCTTCATATACTTGGGCAAAAAAAAAGAGAGAGAGAGAGGAGGAGATCGCATCTCTTCACGGAAACCCCACCTCTTCTCCTCCTTCGTACTTGGGCAAAAAAAAAAGAGAGAGAGAGGAGGAGATCGCATCTCTTCGCCTGGAAACCCCACCTCTTGCTCCTTCTATACTTGGGCAAAAAAAAAAAAGAGAGAGGAGGAGATCGCATCTCTACACCGGAAACCCCACCTCTTCTTCTCCTTCTCTACTTGGAAAAAAAAAAAAAAAAGGGAGAGGAGGAGATCGCATCTCTTCGCCGGAAACCCCGCCTCTTCTTCTCCTTCTATACTTGGGAAAAAAAAAAAAAAAAAAAAGAGAGAGAGGAGGAGATCGCATCTCTTCACCGGAAACCCCACCCCTTCTTCTCCTTCTATACTTGGGAAAAAAAAAAAAAGAGAGGAGGAGGAGATCGCATCTCTTCGGAAACCCCACCCTTCTTCTCCTCTTCTATACTTGGGAAAAAAAAAAAAAAGAGAGAGAGGAGGAGATCGCATCCTTCGCCGGAAACCCCACCCCTTCTTCTTCTTCTATACTTGGGCAAAAAGAGAAGAATCGCATCTCTTCTCCGGAAACCCCACTCCTCCTCCTCCTATACTTGGGCAAAAGGAGAAGAAGGTCGCATCTCATTGTGTGGAAACCCCACTCTTCAACCAGTCTCGGGTTGTACGAATCGGGTGAAAAGGGCTGAATCTCAGTGGATCGTGGCAGCAAGGCCACTCTGCCACTTACAATACCCCGTCGCTTATTTAAGTCGTCTGCAAAGGATTCTTCTCGCCGACCACTTGAAATTGTTATACAAGGTTTCCCCGGACAGGTTGTTGCCGGACCGGAGGTCGCCAATGACACGGGCCCCTGGGGCGCAAGAGCACCCCTTGCGGGTCACGATGCAATCGAGAGAGAGATGCGCCGCATCTAGCGTGGATTCGACTTAGAGGCGTTAGTCATAATCCAACACACGGTAAGCTTCGCGCAGCGGCTTTTCAACCAAGCGCGATGACCAAATGTGTGAATCAATGGTTCCTCTACTAAGTTGAATTACTATCGCAGCTGCGCGGATCATCGGAGGGTAAAACTAACTGTCTCACGACGGTCTAAACCCAGCTCACGTTCCCTATTGGTGGGTGAACAATCCAACACTTGGTGAATTTCGCTTCACAATGATAGGAAGAGCCGACATCGAAGGATCAAAAAGCAACGTCGCTATGAACGCTTGGCTGCCACAAGCCGATTATCCCCTGTGGTAACTTTTTCGACACCTCTAGCTTCAAATTCCGAAAGTCTAAAGGATCGATAGGCCACGCTTTCACGGTTTGTATTCGTCTTGAAAATCAAAATCAAATGAGCTTTTACCCTTTTGTTCCACGAGATTTTGTTCTCGTTGAGCTCATCTTAGGACACTGCGTTATCTTTTAACGAGATGTGCCGCCCCTGACCAAACTCCCCACGACAATGTCTTCCGCCCGGATCGGCACGCCTTGACGCCTTAAGGCCAAAAACAGGGGCATTGCCCCCCCGCCTCACGAATAAGTAAAATAACGTTAAAAGTAGTGGTATTTCACTTGCACGCTGAAACGGCTCCCACTTATTCTACACCTCTCAAGTCATTTCACAAAGTCGGACTAGAGTCAAGCTCAACAGAGGTCTTCTTTCCCCCGATTCCGCCAAGCCCATTCCTTGTTGTGGTTTCACTAGATAGTAGATAGGGAAGTGGGAATCTCGTTAATCCATTCATGCGCGTCACTAATTAGATGACGAGGCATTTGGCTACCTTAAGAGAGTCATAGTTACTCCGCCGTTTACCCGCGCTTGGTTGAATTTCTTCACTTTGACATTGAGCTTTGGGTAGAAATCACATTGCGTCGGCATCGCGAGGACCATCGCAATGCTTTGTTTTAATTAAGCAGTCGGATTCCCCTTGTCATGTACCGATTCTTGAGTTGGTTGTTCGCCACCTAGGAAAGCCCCCTGAGGGAGCGTCCTGCGCCCGTCGCCCGAGGCACGCGCGGCGGCCCGCCCTCGCTGCGGGCAGCTCGGGGGCGAGGCCGACAAGCAGCCGCAGAGTTTAAGGCGCGAGACCCTAGGCCCAGCCCTCGAGCCAATCCTTTTCCCGAGATTACGGATCCATTTTTGCCGACTTCCCTTACCTACATTGTTCTATTGACCAGAGAGGTTGTTCACCTTGGAGACTGATGCGGTTATGAGTACGACCGGGCGTGAAGCGGTACTCGGTCCTCCAGATTTTCAAGGGAGGCGTTGAAGGCACACCGGACACCGCAGGGCGTGCGGTGCTCTTCCGGCCCATTTGGACCCTATCTCGGTTGAACCGATTTAGGGTGGGTAGGCTGTTTAAAAAGAAAAGATAACTCTTTCGGGGCCCCGCCGAGCGTCTCGGATTTCCTAACGTTGCCATCCACCGCCACGTCCCGGTTCGGGAATATTAACCCGATTCCCTTTCGATGATCGCAAAGTGTGGCCTTGATACAAGACTTCCCCATCTCTTAGGATCGACTAACCCATGTCAAGTCTTTGTCACATGGAACCTTTCCCCACTTGGTCTTCAAAGTTCTCATTTGAATATTTTTGCTACTACCACCAAGATGCACTGGGGCAGTCCACCTGAGGCTCGCGCCCGAGGTTTCGCAACAACCCCGCGTCCTCCTACTCATCGGAGCTGGCACTTGCCCCACGGCAGAGTATAGGTTGCGCGCTTCAGCGCCATCCATTTTCGGGGCTAGTTGATTTGGCGGTGAGTTGTTACACACTCCTTAGCGGATTTCGACTTCCATGACCACCGTCCTGCTTGTCTTAATCAACCAACACCCTTTGTGGGATGCGGGTTAGCGCGTAATTTGGCACCGTAACTCGACTTTGGTTCATCCCGCATCGCGATTACGCTTACCAAAAATGGCCCACTTGGAGCTCGCGATTCCGTGGCGCGGCTCAATGGAGCAGCCGCGCCGCCTTACCTATTTAAAGTTTGAGAATAGGTCGGGCGTTACGCCCCGATGCCTCTAATCATTTGCTTTACCCGATAAAACTCACGCGTGAACTCCAGCTATCTGAGGGAAACTTCGGAGGAAACCAGCTACTAGATGGTTCGATTAGTCTTTTCCCCTATACCCAAGTCGGACGAATGATTTACACGTCAAGTATCGCTGCGGGCCTCCACCGAGTTTCCTCGGCGGCCCCTGCTCAGGCATAGTTCACCATCTTTGGGTCCCAACAGGTGTGCTCGCACTCGAACCCTTCACGAGAAGATCGGGGTCGGTCGGTGTGCACCCCAAAGAGGGCTCTCGCCCGGTCGGCTTCCTTGCGCCTCGCGGGTTTCCAAACCCGCCCGACTCGCACACATGTTAGACTCCTTGGTCCGTGTTTCAAGCGGGTCGGATGGAAAGCCCGCAAGCCGGCGCCACGAGCGCGTAGGTGCCCGAGGGCCGCCAAAGGTGCATGCTTCGTTCCACGACGACGCCGCGATGGAGGTACACTCAACGGCCCAAAGCCATGCTTGTGCCCCATGACGGCCGCGCGATGCACTCCCGAGCCGAGAGTGGCGGACCGGCTCACACCGTTCCACATTCGGCCGGGAGCATCGCGGCCTCCATCCGCTTCCCTCCCGACAATTTCAAGCACTCTTTAACTCTCTTTTCAAAGTCCTTTTCATCTTTCCCTCGCGGTACTTGTTATTATCGGTCTCTCACCCGTATTTAGCCTTGGACGGAATTTACCACCCGATTAGGGCTGCATTCCCAAACAACCCGACTCACCGAAGCAGTGCCTCGTGGTGCAGCAGGTCGGGCCGGCGGGGCTCTCACCCTCTCCGGTGCCCCCTTCCAGGGACTTGGGCCCGATCCGTCACCGAGGGCGCTTCTACGAGACTACAATTCGGTGCGTAG
>CM031241.1:756801368-756814317 GCA_018340775.1 Taxus wallichiana var. yunnanensis
CGAGAATCTGAAACGTTCCACTCTGCGGCCTACACGCATATGGGTACATCCCACCGAATGTTACATCCGTAAAGCGTAAGATGCTTCGAGGAGAAGCGGGATCACAGCGAAAGCGTGTAAATTGCGAGCGCATTTGTCGCCGCCCCTACTCTCTAGAAACGTCCTGCAAATCACTTCCATAACCAGCAGCACTGCAGGATGACCCTAGGCAAAGCGGATCGATCGAGAATCTAAAACATTCCGCTCTACGCCTACTGATCATTTGGGCCATCCACGAATGGTTACATCCGTGAAGAACATGGCGCTTCAATCGAGAGCCAGCGGAGCGAAGCGAGCACAACAAAGAGATCCGTATGAAAATCAACGTCACCTTCCCATTTGCAATCACATGAGCTCAAAGGAGAATTCAACGCAGCGAACAAGGAGAGCAAGGAGAATACCAATGGCAAAAATTTTATAACATGCACTCATAGCCCGCATAATCTTGGCAATGACAATGACACCGATACGAGGATGGGACAGAATTCTTCCGTTCACCTATGAATCGGTTGTCACTCTATTAGAGGAGGAAAACCCATCCGTTGACAACTTGGCCAATAGAGGGCTGCCCGCATTATCATCGAACCGTATATACCATCAAGGAATCAACACAAGCACAAAACAACACCCAATAAATTAGGCGTGCTAATGAGAGGCAAAACCCACGTGTTCGAAGAAAACTCCAAGAACGGTGGGATATTTGCGTAATACATGTCACGTCCATTACTAGGTGGATGTGGGTTAGACGGAAATTTTGACAGCCTAACAATGCCCGAGGCCAAAGCTCGAGGCCCGACCGAAAGACCACGTCAATTTAACTCAATCCACTCTTGGAGATGATAAGAACAAATGCGGTGAGCGAAGCTTTTGAGAAGTCCGCAACATAGCGTAGTGGCAAAAACATCGAATGACCAACCTCTATCCATAGTAGTTCTAAGTAAAAGGACACATCAGCGCGCGCTGACGGATAAGGATACGGATGACAAAAACATTCACTTTTTTTTGTATGCAACTAGATTAGCTCGCCCGCACGCTCGGGCGACGATCTCGTTTTGTCAAATGTTCACGATCGCGGATTGCGCACGTTGAGCCATGGCGTGCTCAAAAAACCTCAATCAAAAATAATATTCTCTTGTGGCTCCTCAAGATTTTTGCACAAGATTATATTCAAAGCGTTCGGTTTTAATGTACCTCATGCAAAGGACATTGCTCGATGCAAATATTCCCATTCGCCTCACTATCGGACTCGCCAACACAAAGGTACAAGCAAAAAACATCACAAGAGCAACGCCCACCCATAGTAGTTATAAGTAAATAGGCTGTCAAGCGACGGATAAGGATCGAGCGAGAAAAACATTCATCCTTTTAGTTCGTAAACTAGCGGACCACGCGCTCGGTATGTCCCGATGTGGGTGATTTTTGAATGCAAGTGTTGAGCCATGGCGCGCTCACTAACGCTAAAACCAAATCGGTATTTTAATGTTTCAGCGTCTCACCTGCGCAAGATTTTGCACAAAGTTATTTTGCAACATAGATTATATTGAAACATAGCCATATGGCTCACCGACCGACTCGCCAACATTTTGTAAAGCAAAATCATTAGACCTCTACCCATGAGTTATAGGTAAAAGGGCTCTCACATGCGGATAAGGAAGCCATAGAAAAGGCATTCATTTTTTTTGGGCTCGCAATTTGACTCGTTCTCGCTATATGTCCAATGTTGGATTTTGGAATTTGCACAAGAGTTGAGCCATGAGGCTTCAGCAGAAGCCCCAACCCGAACCGATATTTTCACGTTTCCAACATCTCACCTCGCGAGATTTTGCAGCGATATATTCAAAACGTTGAATCTTAATTAGCCGCACATCTCGGAAAAAGATAGCCAACATTGGGTACAAGCAAAATCATCGACGAACAACCTCTACCCATAGTAGTTATAAGTAAAAAGGGCTCTCACCACGACGGATAAGGAATCGAAGCGAGAAAAACATTCATTTTTCTTTTAGCTCGCGAGGTATCGGCTCGACGGAGCTCTGCGGCGAGGTCGTTATGTCAATGTTCCCGATTTTGGAATGCAAGAGCTGAGCCAACATCTCGCAAAGCCCAACCGGACCGATATTTTCACGTTTCCAACATCTCACCTCGCAAGATTTTGCACAACGTTGAATTTTAACTTACTGCATACGCCAAATATAGCCATACGGCTCACCCCGGCCGACTTCGCCATGACATTGGGTACAAGAAAAATCATCGACGAACAACCTCTACCCATAGTAGTTATAAGTAAAAAGGGCTCTCACACGACGGATAAGGAATCGAGCGAGAAAAACATTCATTTTTTTTAGCTCAGGGAAACTCGGCGGCGAGCTGCGATGAGCTCGCTATGTCCAATGTTCGATTTTGGAATGCAAGAGCTAAGCCATGGTGCGCTCAGCAAACCCCCCAAAAATGATATTTTCACGTTTCCAACATCTCACCTCGCAAGATTTTGCAACGTTATATTCAAAGCGTTGAATTTTAATGTAGCTCACTGCAAAGATAGCCATACGGCTCACTTTGAAAGACTTCGCCAACATTGGGTAGAAGCAAAAATTGTCGCGAACAACCTCTACCCATAGTAGTTATAAGTAAAAAGGGCTCTCACACGACGGATAAGGAATCGAAGCGAAAAAAACATTCATTTTTTTTTTTACCTCGCAGAGTAGCTCGATGGCGAGCTCTGCAGCGAGCTCGCTATGTCCAATGTTCTGATTTTGGAATGCAAGAGATGAGCCATGGGCGCTCGGCAAAAAGCCCCAACCGAACCGATATTTTCACATTTCCAACATCTCACCTCGCAAGATTTTGCACAACGTTGTATTCACAATGTTGAATTTTAACGTAGCTCGCCATAAATATAGCCATACGGCTCACCGAGCCATGGACTCTTCCCGGCATTGGGTACAAGCAAAATCATCGACGAACAAACTCTACCCATAGTAGTTCTAAGTAAAAAGGGCTCTCTCACACGTCGGATAAGGAATCGAGCGAGAAAAACATTCATTTTTTTTTTTTTTTAGCTCGAGGGCAACTCGGCGGCGAGCTCTGCGGAGCTCGCTATGTCCAATGTTCCGATTTTGGAATGCACGAAGCTGAGCCATGGCGCGCTCAGCAAAGCCCCAACCGATATTTTCACGTTTCCAACATGTCACCTCGCGAGATTTTGCACAACGGTATATTCAAAACTTTAAATTTTAACGTAGCTCGATCACGGTGATTGCTCGCCGCAAAATAGCCGTCTGGCTCAGCGATCGACTTCGCCAACATTGGGTAAAAGCAAAATCGTCGACGAACAACCTCTACCCATAGTAGTTATAAGTAAATAGGGCTCTCACATGACGGATAAGGAATCGAGCGAAAAAAACATTCATTTTTTTAGCTCGGCGGCGAGCTCTGCGGCGAGCTCGCTATGTCCAATGTTGCGCGATTTTGGAATGCAAGAGGCTGAGCCATGCAATGGCGGCGCGCTCAGCAAAGCCCCAACCGAACCGATATTTTCACGTTTCCCATCATCTCACCAGCGTTGAATTTTAACGTTGCTTGCGCAAGGATAGCCATACGGCTACGGCTTGACCGACTTCGCCAACATTGGGTACAAGCAAAATCATCCGACGAACAACCTCTACACATAGTAGTTATAAGTAAAAAGGGCTCTCACACGATGGATAAGGAATCGAGCGAGAAAAACATTCGTTTTATTTTAGCTCGCATGGCAACTCGGCGGCGGCTCTTTGGCGAGCTACCTATGTCCAATGTTCCCGATTTTGGAATGCAAGAGCTGAGCCATGGCGCGCTCAATAAAGCCCCAACCGAACCGATATTTTCATGTTTCCAACCTCTCACCTCGCAAGATTTTGCACAACGTTATATTGAAAAGCGTTGAATTTTAATGTAGCTCGACACGGCGATTGCTGCTCGCCGCAAAGATAGCCATACGGCTCAGCGGCCAAGCGAGCCAACATTGCGTACAAGCTAAATCATCGACGAGAGCAACATCTACCCATAGTAGTTATAAGTAAAAAGGGCTGCCACGTGACGGATAAGGAATCAAGCGAAAAAAACATTCATTATTTCTAAACTCGCAGAGAGCGAGCTCGGATGGTGAGCTCTACGACGAGCTCGCTATGTCCAACGTTCTTGACTCACCTACTCACTGCGATGCGCCCTTCGCACCAAGTCACCCCAAACTTGGTAGCTCTGCAAGCTACACATGTTCACAATCTGGATGACATTAAGTCTCCTCCGGGTCATGCGCCAACACCCACTCAACCGATTTAGTCCTTAAGCACATGCTCCCGGACGAGCTATTAGCGAGCTCCCGGGCAAGCTGCTGCACGAACTACGAGGCGAGCCACCGGGCGAGCTCAAGCGAGTTGGCAAGGTGAGCTCCTCGGCGAGCTCAAGGCGTGTTGGAAAGGAAAGTTGTCATGCGAGCTCCGGGTGAGCTGAAGTCGAGGCTGTGAGCTCCCAGGTGAGCTCCCTTGCAGGCTGCTTGGCGAGCTCGAAGGTGAGCTGCTCGGCGAGCTCCCAAGCGAGCTACTTGGCGAGTTGTTTGGCGAGCTCCCGATGAGCTCACAAGCAGCTCAAGTCGAGCGAGCTGCTCGTGAGCTCCCAGCCGAGCTGCTCCATGAGCTCCCCCTGGGCTGCTCTGTGAGCTCGGCCGAGAGTGAGCTCTGCTCTCTGAGCTCGAGCCATAAGAGCTGCTCCTCGAGCTCCCTGAAGTTGTTCGGTGAGAACCAAGGTGAGGCTAAGTAGGGAGGTGAGTTGCAAGCAAGGCGAGCTGTCACGTGAGCTCCCAGGTGAGTTTGCGAGGCAAGCTGGTTGGGTGAGCTCCGAGAGAGGCTGGGCGGGGAGCTCCGGGTGAGCTGTCTACGCGAGCTTCGAAAGCAAGCTCGGCGATGAACTCGAGGCGAGCTAGGGCAGATGAGCTCAAGGTGAGTTAGCAAGAGAAAGTTGTCGGGTGAGCTCTGGCCGAAGTGAAGTCGAGCTGCTCGACGTGCTCCTAGGTGAGCTGTTTGCCGAGCTCCCTTGCAGGCTGCTTGGCGAGCTCGAAGGCGAGCTGCTCGGCGAGCTCCCAAGCGAGCTGCTCGGCGTGCTCCCAAGCGAGCTACTTGGCGAGTTGTTCGGCGAGCTCCCTTACGGGATCCTCGACGAGCTGACAAGCGAGCTCAAGTCGAGCTGCTCCGCGAGCTCCCAACCGAGCTGCTCGGTGAGCTCTTAGGCGAGCTGCTCGGCGAGCTCCCGGGTGAGCTGCTCCCCGAGCTCCCATGCGAGCTGCTCCGAGGCGAGCTACTCGGTGAGCTCCCCGGCAAGCTGCTCTAGGGTGAGATTGTCAGCAATCTTCGAGGCGAGGTTACAGGCGAGCTGCCATGCGAGTTGGCAAGGCGAGCTCCCATGCGAGTTGCTCGGCGAGCTCCCGGGCGAGCTGCGTTGCGAGCTACGTGGCGAGCTGCTCGGCGAACTCGAGGTGAGCTTACAAGCGAGCTCAAGGCGAGTGGGCAAGGTGAGCTGCTCGATGAGCTCCGGGTGAGCTCAAGTCGAGCTGCTGCAGGGTGCTCCCGGGTGAGCTACTTGCTGAGCGAGAGTACGGTGAGCTCCCAAAAGAGCCCCAGCGGAGCTACTCCGCGAGCTCAGGTGAGCTGCTCGGTGACTTGTCAAGCGAGGCTACATTCGGTGAGCTCCAAGACAAGTTGCTCTAGGTGAGCAGCTCAGCGAACTCAGGCGAGCTTGTCGGTAATCGCGAGGTGGGCTTGCATGCGAGCTACCGAGACGAGCTCGAGTGGTGGCAAGGTGAGATCCTTAGCGAGCTCAAGGCGAGTTGGCACGGCAAGCAATCAGCTCGGCGAGCTCTAGGTGAGCTAAAGTTGATGCTCGGCGAGCTCACAGGTGAGCTATTATCAGAGCTCAGGTGAGCTCAGGTGAGCTCCCTCGCGAGTTGTTTGGTGAGCTCGAAGGTGAGCTACTTGGCGGGTTTTCGGTGAGCTCCCGAGCGAGCTCACGGCGCGCTCAAGTCGAGCTGAGCCCATGAGCTCAGAGCTTGAAGAGCCCCAGCCGAGAGCTCTCGGTGAGCTCAGTGGTGAGCTCAGCGTGAGCTCCCAGGTGAGGCGAGTTGTTCGGCGAGCTCCCCGGCAAGCAGCTCTAGGGCGAGCTTGTCAGCAATCTTCGAGGCGAGCTGTCAGACGAGTTGGCGAGGCGAGTCGTTCGGTGAGCTGACAGGCGAGCTCCCATGCGAGTTTTCGGGGGAGCTGCTTGACGAGCTCCTGGGCGAGCTCAAGTCGAGCTTCTCGATGAGCTGGCAAGGCGAGATGTCGGCAGGCTCCCAGGTGAGTTTACGGGCAAGCTCAAGCCGAGCTGCTCGGTGAGCCCTGGTGAGCGGTGAGCTCCCAGAGTGAGCTCTCGGTGGTGAGCTGCTCGGTGAGCTCCCATGGGAGAGCTTTCAGGGAGCTGAGCAGGGGAGCTCTGAGGTGAGCTCCAGCGTGAGCTCCTGAAATGAGCTCCATGCGAGCTGCTCGGTGAGATGCTCGGCGAGATCCCGTGGCATTAGTTGTACGGCGAGCACCAGGTAAGCTCCAGCGAGCTCCATGGCGAGAGCTGCTATAGGGTGAGCGTGTCGGCAATCTTAGGCGAGCTGCTGCATTTGAGCGAGTTGGCAAGGCGAGCTGCTCGGTGAGCTTGCTAAGTGAGCTGAGTGAGCGTGGCGAGAGCTCGGCGAGCTCGAGGTGAGCTTATAGGTGAGCTACCGAAGCGAGCTCAAGCGAGTTGAGCAAGGTGAGCTTGGCGAGCTCAGGCGAGTTTTCGGCGAGCTGCTTCGATGAGCTCCCGTGTGAGCTCAAGTCGAGCTCGCTTGGTGAGCTCCCAGGGAGAGCTCAAGGTGAGTTGAGCAAGGTGAGCTGTCGGGAGAGCTCGGGGTGAGTTTCCGGCGAGCTCCGTGAGCTCGAGGTCGGCGAGCTCGAGAGTGAGCTCAGGCGAGAGTGACCTCGATGCAAGCTACTTCGAGCGAGCTCCTTGGTGAGCTCCCAAGTGAGCTACTTCAAGTGAGCTCGGTGAGCTCCCAGAGGTGATGTTACTCGGGTGAGCTGCTCGGTGAGCTTAGTAGTTAGTGAGCTACTCGGTGAGCTCCAAGCGGGAGGTGAGCTACTGGCGAGCTGCTCGGTGAACTCCGAGTGAGCTAGGCTCGGATGAGCTCAAGGCAAGTTGGCAAGTGAGCTGAAAGCTCAGGCGAGCTCAAGTGAGCTCCCATGCGAGTTTTAGGTGAAATGCTCAAGGTGAGCTCCGGGCGAGCTCAAGTCGCTGCTCGGCTCTTGCTAGCTCCCAAGAGAGGTGAGATGTCGGCAAGCTCCGAGGTGAGTTTGCTCGGGAAAGCTCAAGTCGAGCTGCGCCGAGCTCCTTGGCGAGAGCTACTCGGTGAAGCTCAGGTGAGCTGGTGAGCTTTCGGTGAGCTCCCATGCGAGCTGCTCGGTGAGCTCCTCTAGGTGAGCTATTCGGCGAGCTGCTCGGTGAGCTCTAGCGAGCTGCTCTCGGTGAGCTCCCATGCGAGCTGCTCGGTGAGAGATCCCAGGCAAAAGGCTGTTTGGCGAGTATGGCGCGAGCTCTAAGGCAATCTCTGTGCACAGCTCAGGCTATAGGGTGAGTGTCAGCTACGAGGAAGCTGAGCCCGAGGTGAGCTGCGTGGCGGTGAGCTAGTGAGGCTGTTAGGCGAGGCGAGGACTGCGAGCGAGCTAAAGCGAGCTCAAGGTGAGTTGGAAAGGTGAGCTCCTTAGTGAGCTCAAGGTGAGTTAGCGAGTGCGATCTCCAGGTGAGTTTCCATGCGAGCTGCTCGATGAGCTCCGTGCGAGCTCAAGTCGAGCTGCTGCTGGTGAGCTCCCAAAGAGCTCCCTAGCGAGCAGCTGCCGAGCTGTGAAAGCTCAAGGTGAGCTGCTCGGTGACCTCCCAAGTGAGCTGTGGTTTCTGGTGAGCTCTCGGTGAGATCCCGAGGCAAGCTCGTAGCTCGAGGCGAGGCGAGCGGCAAGCTGAGCTGCTATAGAGTGAGCTTGTCGGCAATCTACATCGGTGAGTTCCCAGGATGAGTTGGAGAGACAAGCGAGGTCGATCGGTGAGCTCCCGGGTGAAGCTCGGTGAGCTCCCATGTGAGGCTGCGGTGAGCTCCGAGGCGTGATGCTCGAGGCGAGCTGCTCGGCGAACTCGAGGTGAGCTAAACGGTGAGCTCAAGGTGAGTTGAGGTGAGGTGAGCTCCTTAGCGAGCTCAAGGCGAGTTGTCAAGGCTGAGCTCGAGGTGAGTTTCCATGTGAGTTTGCTCGAGAGCTCTCGTGGTGAGCTCAGTGTGAGCTCAAGTCGAGCTCCGTGTGAGTGCTGCTCGGTGACCTCCCAGCGAGCTGTTCGGTGAGCTCCCAGAAAAGCTTTCTAGGTCGAGCAGGCAGCTCGGCGAGAACTCGAGGCGAGCTTGTAGGTAATCTCGAGGTGAGCTTACATTCGAGCTGCGAGCTGTGAGGCGAGCTCAAGGCGAGTTGGCAAGGGGAGTTGTCGAGGCGGGCTCCCAGCGAGTTGCCAGCGAGCGAGCTCCAGTGAGCTGATCGGTGAGCTCCTAGGAAAGCTACTTGGTGAGCTATTCGGTGAGCTCAAGCGAGTTTTGGTGAGCTCCCGGCGAGAGTTCCTGCGAGCTCCCGAGTGAGCTGCGAGCGGTGAGCTGCAGGCGAGCTGCTCGAGGTGAGCTACCAGGAGTGAGCTCAAGGCGAGTCGCGGTGAGCTGGAAAGGTGAAAGGTGAGCGAGGCAAGCGAGCAGGGGTAGGCTTCGGGCGAGCTCATAGGGCGAGCTGCTCACGGCCGTGCTACTGGCGAGCTCACGGAGAGAGCTGTCGGGCGAGTTCGTGGGCGCTTGCTCGGCGGGCTCCCAGGCGAGCTTCCGAGGATTAACTCGCCAAACTTGGCTCACCGAATGCGTCATTAGCTTGGGCATCTTGGGGCATAATCCCTGCCGCTGCAGCTCGGCGTGCGGGTGGAAACCCCACTCTATAATTAGAAAAAAAAAAAAAAAAAAAAGAAACACAAAAGTTTTGTGGAAACCCCACTTTTACTTGGAAAAAAAACACCTCTGCTCTGTGGAAACCGCACTTTATACCCGGGAGGAAAACTACCTGCTCGCTGCTCGGGTGGAAACCCCACTTTTATACTTTGGAAAAAAAAAAGCACATCTCCTCGTGGAAACCCCACTTTGTACTTGGAAAAAGAAACACCTCGGGAAGAAAAGCACCTCTCCTCTTTGGAAACCCCACTTTATAGTTTGAAAAAAAAAAAAACCTCTCGTCTCTGGAAACCCCACTTTATACTTGGGAAAAAAAAACACATCTCTTCTCTGGAAACCCCACTTTATACTTGGGAAAAAAAAAAGGAGACATCTCTTCTCTGGAAACCCCACTTTCTTCTATGCTTAGGTAAAAAGAAAAAGAAAGGAGATCGCACCTCTTCTCTGGAAACCCCACTTCTTCTATGCTTAGGCAAAAAAGAAGAAGAGGGGATCGCATCTCTTCTCTGGAAACCCCACTTTCTTCTATGCTTAGGCAAAAAAGAAAAGGAAAGGAGATCGCACCTCTTCTCTGGAAACCCCACTTCTTCTATGCTTAGGCAAAAAAAAGAAAGGGGATCACATCATCTCTTCTCTGGAAACCCCACTTCTTCTATGCTTAGGTGAAAAAGAAGAAGAAGAGACGCATCTCTTCTCGGAAATCCCACTTCTTCTATGCTTAGGAAAAAAAAAGGAGGAGGAGATCGCATCTCTTCGCGGAAACCCCACCTCTTCTTCTCTCCTTACATGTACTTGGGCAAAAAAAAAGAGAGAGAGAGGAGGAGATCGCATCTCTTTCGCGGAAACCCCACCTCTTCTCCTCCTTTCTGTACTTGGGGAAAAAAGAGAGAGAGAGAGGAGGAGATCGCATCTCTTCGCGGAAACCCCACCTCTCTCTGCTCCTTCTATACTTGGGCAAAAAAAAAAAAAGAGAGAGGAGGAGATCGCATCTCTCGCCGGAAACCCCACCTCTTCTTCTCCTTCTCTACTTGGAAAAAAAAAAAAGGGAGGAGGAGGAGATCGCATCTCTTCGTCGGAAACCCCGCCTCTTCTTCTCCTTCTATACTTGGAAAAAAAAAAAAAAAAGAGAGAGAGAGGAGGAGATCGCATCTCTTCACCGGAAACCCCACCCCTTCTTCTCCTTCTATACTTGGGCAAAAAAAAAAAAGAGAGAGAGGAGGAGATCGCATCTCTTCACAGGAAACCCCACCCCTTCTTCTCCTTCTATACTTGGGCAAAAAAAAAAAAAAGAGAGGAGGAGATCGCATCCCTTCGCGGAAACCCCACCCCTTCTTCTTCTTCTATACTTGGGCAAAAAGAGAAGAATCGCATCTCTTCTCCGGAAACCCCACTCCTCCTCCTCCTATACTTGGGAAAAGGAGAAGAAGGTCGCATCTGCTTGTGTGGAAACCCCACTCTTCAACCAGTCTCGGGTTGTATGAATCGGGGTGAAAAGGGCTGAATCTCGGTGGATCGTGGTAGCAAGAGGCCACTCTGCCACTTCTGATACCCGTCGCTTATTTAAGTCATCTACAAAGGATTCTTCTCACCGACCACTTGAAATTGTTATACTGAGGTTTCCCGGACAGGTTGTTGCACCGGCAGGAGGTCGCCATGATGACACGGGCCCCAGGGGTGCAAGAGCACCCCTCTACTGCGGGTCACGATGCAATCGAGAGAGAGATGCACGCCGCATCTAGCGTGGATTCGACTTAGAGGCGTTCGGTCATAATCAACACACGGTAGCTTCGCGCCACTGGCTTTTCAACCAAAGCGCGATGACCAAATGTGTGAATCAGCGGTTCCTCTCGTACTAAGTTGAATTACTATCGCAGCGCGGATCATCGATAGGGTAAAACTAACTTTGTCTCATGACGGTCTAAACCAGACTCACGTTCCCTATTGGTGGGTGAACAATCCAACACTTGGTGAATTTCGCTTCACAATGATAGGAAGAGCCGACATCGAAGGATCAAAAAGCAACGTCATTTATGAGCGCTTGGCTGCCACAAGCCGATTATCCACTGTGGTAACTTTTCGACACCTCTAGCTTCAAATTCCGAAAGTCTAAAGGATCGATAGGCCACGCTTTCACGGTTTGTATTCATCTTGAAAATCAAAATCAAATGAGCTTTTACCCTTTTGTTCCCACGAGATTTTGTTCTCGTTGAGCTCATCTTAGGACACTGCGTTATCTTTTAATAGATGTGCCCCTTGACCAAACTCCCCACCTGACAATGTCTTCCGCTTTGGATCGGCGCACCTTGCGCACCTTAAGGCCAAAAATGAGGGCATTGCCCCATCCCGCCTCACGGAATAAGTAAAATAACGTTAAAAGTAGTGGTATTTCACTTGCGCAGAAACGGCTCCCACTTATTCTACACCTCTCAAGTCATTTCACAAAGTCGGACTAGAGTCAAGCTCACGGGGTCTTCTTTCCCCCGATTCCGCCAAGCCCGTTCCCTTGGTTGTGGTTTCGCTAGATAGTAGATAGGGACAGTGGGAATCTCGTTAATCCATTCATGCGCGTCACTAATTAGATGACGAGGCATTTGGCTACCTTAAGAGAGTCATAGTTACTCCGCCGTTTACCGCGCTTGGTTGAATTTCTTCACTTTGACATTCGAGCTTTGGGTAGAAATCACATTGCGTCGGCATCGCGGTGAGGACCATCGCAATGCTTTGTTTTAATTAAGCGATCGGATTCCCCTTATGTCAGTACGAGTTCTAAGTTGGCTGTTCGCCACCTAGGGAAAGCCCCACAAGGAGCGTCTGCCCGTCACCCGGCAGAGCATGCGGCGCGGCGGCCCCCCTCGCCGTAGAGCGGCTTCGGGCGAGGCGTGACGGCCGCCGAGGTTTAAGCGCAGACCCCTAGGCCCGACCCTCGAGCCAATCCTTTTCCCGAAGTTACGGATCCATTTTGCGACTTCCCTTACCTACATTGTTCTATTGACCGAGAGGTTGTTCACCTTGGAGACTGATGCGGTTATGAGTATGACCAGGCGTGAGCGGTACTCGGTCCTCAGATTTTCAAGGGCCGGAAGGGCACCGGACACCGCAGGGCGTGCGGTGCTCTTCCAGCCCATTGGACCCTATCTCGGTTGAACCGATTTCGAGGGTGGGCAGGCTATTAAAAAAAAAAGATAACTCTTCCCGGGGCCCCGCCCGACGCGTCTCGGATTTCCTAACGTTGCCGTCCACCCACGTCCCGGTTCGGGAATATTAACCCGATTCCCTTTCGATGATCGCGCAAAGTGCGGCCTTGATACAGAGGACTTCCCCATCTCTTAGGATCGACTAACCCATGTCCAAGTGTTGTTCACATGGAACCTTTCCCCACTTGAGTCTTCAAAGTTCTCATTTGAATATTTGCTACTACACCAAGATCTGCACGAGGCAGTCCACCGGAGGCTCGCGCCCAAGGTTTGCAACAACCCCAGCGTCCTCCTACTCTCGGAGCACTGGCACTTGCCCGACGGCCGAGTATAGGTTGCGCGCTTGGCGCCATCCATTTTCGGGGCTAGTTGATTTGGTAGGTGAGTTGTTACACACTCCTTAGCGGATTTTGACTTCCATGACCACCGAATCTGCTATCTTAATCAACCAACACCCTTTGTGGGATCGGGTTAGCGCGTAATTTGGCACCGTAACTCGACTTTCGGTTCATCCCGCATCGCGATTCGCTTACCAAAAATGGCCCACTTGGAGCTCGCGATTCCATGGCGCGGCTCAACGGAGCAGCCGCGCCGCCTTACCTATTTAAAGTTTGAGAATAGGTCGAGGCGTTACGCCCCCGATGCCTCTAATCATTTG